>ML210226.1:49722-126632 GCA_004369085.1 Coprinopsis marcescibilis
TATCTCGTTTCTTTTGTTATCCGCTCTTTTCGTTCTTGCGTTTCCTTGTGGTATCGACAAAATCTCAAAAACAAGTCGTTTCTTTGGCTGGATCGTGGACTTCAAACCCGAGAGATCGCGGTTTAAACAGTTTCTTACATAGTTTGGCGAATGACCTTCCCTGTATCACCTTCGTAGCTGGAGCTCAATGTAAATATCGTAGATCGAACCTTGATGTTACCCTTGTGACAAATATGCCCACTTAGTGCACCGCCGGTTGTCAAGCTTGTCAAGGTTCGCATTTAGAGCGATGCAACCTTTCTAAGTGACATTATTCGGAGTCCAGGCTGAATCGCTGACGCACTGCATTGAACAGACATATGGTTGTTTCCGTTTTCGTCGCACAATCTAGTTTTGCTTTATTCGTTTCGATCCCAACAGAGGGATAATCCACATTATAATTATATGCCAGGACTGTGACTTAATCGACCGAAACGTAGTGTCGGGTCACAAAACCACCCTCCATGGTACTGTAATAGCTGCGCAAGTAGTTATCTCCAAGCTGTACAGTAAGCTAGTGACCACTTGCCTGATCATTCAGATCCTGTGTTAGCCCAATCATTCATCATCTATCCAAGACTTTTCCGGCTGGACAAAAGTTAGATCCGATGGTTTGGAGCTTGGAGCATTGCAACGATAGACCATCGTGTTTCGAGAGTCAGCGCGCATACACTCAGGGGAAATAGATTTTATTGACATGGACTAGCGCAATATTGCGCATCAAACACTTCCCCACCTTGACTAGCTACTCTTTCTCCCTTTTTATGTTGCTCTAGACGAGCCGCATCCTACAATCCGTGACAGCCACCATGCCATCCTACATGACTGTCTTTGAAGATAGCGCTCCATTCTTTACCTACAAAGGCTCTTGGAGGGCCGGCCATTCATTTGACGACCGCAACACATCTCGGTACGCAGTCAAGATCACAACTACCCACACCTCCCTCCTTGATAACCGCCATCGCTCTGCAGCTTCTCGGAAGGTGGCTACACCATGACAACATCGGTCGATGCGACATTCGAGTTTGAGTTCTACGGCACCTTCGTTTCGATAAATGGCGGAAAACGACCTAATCACGGTGCATACCAAGTAACGGTCGACGATCAGGCGTTTCCTGTTCAAAACGCCTTTCTCCCTGCTGCGGAGAGGCAGTTCCAGGCGACGTTGTTCGCAACCAACCTCACCAAAGGGTTTCATAAGGTTCAGCTACGGAATGCTGCCGAATCCGTCAGGGACATTGATTTCGTAAGTAACTCATATGATCACTAGATGATAAGTTCTCATTAGTAAATTACATTCACCTTTGATTTCAGGTATCATGGGTAGGGAGTGTCGGAGAGGAAAACGAACCTTTGATTGTGAACACGATCCAAGATACGCATCCTGCCTTCGTTTACGAGCCGCCAGAGTCATGGACAGCGCAGCCCCCGCAATACGCTGCTTTTGCTGGGGCTTCTGGACAGTTAGTAATGAATATCCTTTCGTATACCGCGCTGCTAAGCTATTTTAACAGTGGGAGCAACTCACTTGGTGCGACAGCCAGTCTAAGCTTTACTGTAAGTTGCGCTTACTCACGAACATAGACATACTGACTTGCGTAGGGCGACGCTATCGCAGTATTCGGTCCATCTGGTCCCAGCTGTGCGCCGCTATACACAGTGCAGATTGACAATCGACCCGTACAGATATTCTCCGCTCAGAAAGAACAGTTTCGCTCGAGACAACTGATGTACTATGGCGCTAATCTGGGACCTGGCGCTCACACGATCAGACTTGCGCTCAATGCGACCTCAGAAACAACCCAGTTTCTCTCGATTGATTATGCCGAGGTCTACAGTACACCATCCCTCGGTGCAAAGTGCGTGACCATCTTCTGCGTACGATGCCCAGATCAGTGTTGTTGACTTGTTCGAAAGCTATTCGTTCTCTGCAGCCCTTCCCCCTGTCGCAGCAAATGTGTGAGTACGAGAATGCTTGAACATTTGTTGTCCGTTTCTGAAGTCCCATCAGGACAGCGCCGCTGGGGATGATAGTTGGGCTTGCTCTGACATCAATACTCGCAGTGCTATGTCTAGGGGCTTTGCTCTACAACTTATACCTTCAGAAAAGGCATATGCCCAAACGAGGCTACAACTCCCAGTCTTCGCCAGGAGACCAAGAGATGAGAGCATACTCAAGTTCGACCAGTGTAAATCCCACTGTGCATGTTGTAGAGGATAGGGCGACGTCGGTGCTACAACGGCCTCAGGGAGCGGAAACAAATCTCAATTACGTCGAAATGAGCGAGAGTCTACCAGTGAGTACACCTCGTTGTCTTCCTCCAAGTGCATAGACAACAAACCTAACAGGCTCAACCTTGCAGCTACCTGCACCTACCTACCCCGTTTTTAACAAGTCCAGTCCATCTCCGCTGCAAAATTACGAACGAGATGACCCCCCTGCATACCCGTTCATCGGTTACCGGTCACCGCATTCGTAGAAATGTGGCTGAGCTTCTATGTTACCGGTATAATCAAGGTGTAACTGCAATATACTTGAACGTCGCTGCATTCACGAGTCTGAAAAGGCGCCCACTCGGCAGTCACGGTATGCTCCATTCGATTAGATTCTCCGGACACCAAGTTCCCCGTGAATCTGCTTGCGATACGGTTATGGAAAAGATCTCTCGCGTCGAGCGCGAGATTGGTACGACTCTTCTGAGATTCATTTTGCTTTCTTCTGAACAGTTTGACGATTGTCGGTCATCTTCTCACAGCGCCCAATTTTCACTGTCAGCATGCTAAATGTGCGGCTCCGAAGTGAGAAGCAAGCTTCAGGAGTTATATATTAGCCAGGCGCGCTAGACGCGAGAAAATGGCGAAATTCAGCGTAAAACCGAATGGAAGGCTTTCGAAAAAAAGTTAACCGTAGTTGGCGGTTCCGAAGTGGTGCAACAATGGCAAACGTTCAGGGGGGAATAGGGTGCGGTCATGCTCTGCCAGATTGACAACTGACATAATACATTTCACCGACGGGAAAAAGTGTCAATGACTTCTTTACCCTTGTCTGGTCTTTCCTCGGTCAATGCTAGCTTCTCTTATTGAGCATGACCTTGTACAATGGCTCCTCATTGCCGGCAACACCCGCCGAGAAGCCACACCCGGAATGATCTACACCTGAACTCGAGTGTCCAAAGAAGGCCGGAGATCGCGTCCTCAGAGCAAAAACGGACATAGGATGGCCATATTGTCCATTGCATCATATTTTTAGAGTATGCTCGATTTCAATGCACTTGGCGCTCCAATGTTGAAGCCGTACAGGAACCAACTACAGCAGTTCGGAGAAACAACCAATGGGACAAACTCACCTCGAAGACATACGTTCGTGTGAAATAGATAGCGCTGAATCCTATAAAAGGAGGAGCACGAGCAATCGAAACAACAACTCGAAAGTGCCCCACTCTCAAGTTACACTCCAACCGCCAACGTCATGCAGTTCAACGCTTTGCTCGGTTTTGTTACCTTGGCTCTCGCCACGGGGGTTATTGCCGTGCCAGTTCCTCAAGATGGCCCTAGGACGACCTTCACATTGATTGTCCCAATCCCTGGACAGCCAACTGGAGTTCCCCCTTTGCCCCCTCTCCCCCCAACACTCCCGCCCAAACCAACCGTTGAGCCCCCTAAGCCCACCGTTGTCCCTCCTAAGCCAACTGTGGCTCCGCCTAAGCCTACCGTAGTCCCACCCAAGCCTACTGTGGCACCACCCAAGCCGACGGTCGTTCCGCCTAAGCCCACTGTGGTCCCACCAAAGCCTACCATCGTGCCGCCAAAGCCAACCGTTGTTCCTCCCAAACCAACCGTGGCTCCTCCGAAGCCAACTGTGGTTCCCCCCAAGCCCACTGTGGTCCCACCTAAGCCGACCGTAGTTCCTCCCAAGCCCACAGTCGTACCACCTAAGCCGACCGTAGTTCCGCCCAAGCCAACAGTCGTGCCCCCAAAGCCGACCGTGGTTCCTCCCAAGCCCACTGTCGTACCACCTAAACCAACCGTAGTTCCGCCCAAGCCCACTGTCGTACCACCTAAGCCCACCGTAGTTCCTCCCAAGCCCACCGTCGTGCCACCTAAGCCGACCGTAGTTCCGCCCAAGCCCACTGTCGTCCCACCCAAGCCAACCGTCGTTCCTCCCAAGCCAACAGTCGTGCCCCCAAAGCCGACCGTAGTTCCGCCCAAGCCCACTGTCGTCCCACCCAAGCCAACCGTCGTTCCTCCCAAACCCACTGTCGTACCCCCAAAGCCGACCGTAGTTCCTCCCAAGCCAACTGTTTTCCCTCCAAAGCCCACCAAGAACTGAAAGTGTCCCTTAAACCTTGTGCTTAGTTCGCTAGGTGTGGCAGTATGTATCTTCACAAGAGCTGCGTTGACAAGTTTATCTGACAAGTTTCCTCTCTAGGCTCAAGCATGAACTAGGAGGGACATATTCCACGATCTCGTAAGAATGGTGGCAGACCAGATCATTGTTCTGGTGGAAATGACTCTCCGTTCTTGGCCTGTAAATAAAGTATTTGAATGTTGCACAATTGAAAGATCGTTCGATTGATAGAGTGTGTGGATCAGCTCACAGAATTAAAGTATAAATCCGAGTATAATGCTCATGAGTGTCCAGGGAAGTTGGCGCACAAGTCACGACCACACTATATGTGACTCGGATTTGTCGTGACCTTTGCAGCTTTTACCTATATCATGGAACACCACTTCGTCAATTATCTACATCACCGTCTGATTTGTTCTGAGCTCTTCAATGGGAACATTCCGCCGTGACAATGCGGGTGGAAGAAGATGATGACGGTCCTGACTAGTTGACTCGGTGAAAGGTTATGCGATATCCTTAAATCCAAACCGGGGCAAATAAGCCATCATACTCAATTCTAACTTCGAAACACCGTCGTTACTACAGTAGCGGTTGGCGTCACTAGCTTGAAGCGGCACTTACTGGCAGTGCAGTGACGTTCAGGGCCTGGTGACGCGTTGACGCGTTGACGCGCCATTACTCTTTGCCTGCACCACTTCTGTTCCTAAAGAAAGATTACTTACACGAGTTATTATTGTTACTCCTATGTATACGTTCTAGCATATGCTTCAGCCGCAAAAGGTTACAGTCACCACTTGGCACTGGCACCGACTCCATTGGCCATGAAGGCCGTCGCCTTCTTTGATTGTCTCCTTGATGCCCGGCTCGAATGGTTCCAAGGACACGCCGTAGATCGTCCAGCCCGTGCGAAGACCAAAGGAGGTTGCTACAAAAGCTCTGCTGCTTTTCTTGCTGCGGATTATATCTTATCCCCCCCCCCCTTCCGCATATTCGTGTCTTGGTCTTCATAGCATTCTAAAGGACCAGTGATGCCTTCCTACCTTGCAGTTGTTGAAGATTCGGCGCCCTTTTTGACATATACAGGTACATGGAGGGCTGGACATTCCTTCCGTGACGACAACACTACTCGGTAATGTTGTTAACTTATACCTGGAATATGCTTATTTATGAGGCCGATTCTGTTAGGTTTTCAGACAGCAGCTACGCTGAATCAACTGTCACGGGCTCCGCGATGTCTTTCGAGTTCTATGGGAATTATGCCGCAGTTCACGGAGCAAGGCGGCCGAATCATGGGTTTTTCGAAGGCTTAGTCGATGGGCAGATCATTGTTCGTGAAAACGCGTTTCTACCGGGCCCAGAGCGACAGTTTCAAACCGTTCTGTTCTCTGCCAACGTCTCCAAGGGATTTCATACAATTGAGATCAGGAATGCAGAAGATAAGGTCAGGGACGTTGATTTTGTAAGTCTCTTCCCTCATAGTCTTCCACTGTAGTAGATATGTGACGGACAATCTATCAGGTTTCTTGGCAGGCTAGCGTTGGAGGAGAT
Source organism: Coprinopsis marcescibilis (assembly GCA_004369085.1). Classification (NCBI taxonomy): domain Eukaryota; kingdom Fungi; phylum Basidiomycota; class Agaricomycetes; order Agaricales; family Psathyrellaceae; genus Coprinopsis; species Coprinopsis marcescibilis. The sequence continues at coordinate 55,658 of ML210226.1, forward strand.
GATGAACCGCTGATCGTGAACATGATTCAAGACTCGCATCCGGGCTTTTTTTACGAGCCTGCAGGCGCGTGGACGACACAGTTCCCACAAGTGCAGACATTTTCAGGAGGGTCTGGGCAGTACGTTGATCGATCGACTATCCGTACTCAACATGTGTTAAAGGTACTAATTGGCGTTCTAGTGGTACTGCTCAAGTTGAGGCCGCCGTCAGCCTGACGTTCAATGTATGTCTATGGTGCTACTCCTGCTCATAACCTGTGCACTCATGAAGAATGCTATAGGGTTAATAAATCAATCTGTCAACTTTCCGCGCTGTCGACCTGACGGAGTTGACGAATTACAGGTGACGCAGTGGCTATCTATGGCCCTTCTGGTCCCAATTGTGCCCAACTGTATCAAGTGCAAGTCGACAACAGACCGGTAAAGACCTTTACAGCGCTCAGAGACGAGTTTCGCTCCAAACAGTTGATGTATTATGGCGCAAACCTTGGTCGCGGAAACCACCTACTCAAAATCACCTTGGAAGCGTCTTCACAACCGAATCAGTTCCTCGCGATCGACTATGCAGAAATCTACAGCACGCCTTCACTCGGGGCCAGGTTCGTAGACTCATTGGGAAATGGCATTCCAGCGATTAACCCTTTCTGATGATGTATTCTTTGCAGCTATACTGCTTCAGGAGCTCTGGTTGCGGCTACATCAACAAGGTATGTAAATATAGAACATTTCTGACGACAAAGTTTGTTTCCGTCGCAACTGACGCTTCCGCCATCCAAGCCCCCAAATCGGCCTTTTAGTAGGGCTTATCATCACCGCAATTCTCTCAGCATTGGCCTTGTCAACTCTGGGCTATCTGTTCTATTTATACAAAGTTGGTCGAATTCAAAGTCGCCCCTCGAGGAAGATGGACATCGATTCGGAGTTCAATGTCCCCATGGAACCCAATCCGCACATGACAGCGTATATTGTACCGCCGTCGCAAGATGCACATTCCCTAGCAGGGGCCAGCGGATCTCAACAACATGTCACATCACTCTACGGCATTCCTGCTGGAGCTGCACCCCCTACTGCATCTATCTACAGCTTCCCAACAACCGCAGTGAGTTCAAACATCCATATCCGGCTTAATCGGATGGCTTATACATACCCGCAGCCCTCCGTGCAGCCCGTCGCTCAAAGATTGCCGACGACGGGTAAAGCGGGGCTAGCCGCTTCAGCGCACACGCGAGCCCAAGAAGAGGAGGCTCCCCCACCAGCTTACCCGTCAGGAATATGATACTGAACCACTTGGGTGAGATCAGAGCAGAATTAAGGCTGACATACCTACTATTTCGGACCTTTTGACTTGGGTTTTGTTTCTACTTGCCGCTGGATCGTCAAATCACTCGTTTTCTGCGCTCGCAACTTGATACGAATGATTCTCTGCTCGTCTATTCTCGAAAGCTTCCCAAGGCGGCGGCGCTATGGGATTCGGGAAACCATCGCAGTATTTGAGCAACACGGCAAGTGTTTATATCTTTGCTGATGTATTATTGCTTTCATAGTTTCACTTATAGTATGTAGTTTCCCACATTTCATTCTTTGGCAGATGGAGATTGTGGCACCCAGAAGCTGATACCTGCTCTAGTACATTTCGAGATCAAAAACCCATTTGATCGAAATTGGGCGCCTAAAGTGAGACGGATTTTCCTTTAAACGTCATACAACAAGGATATATTGACATCTACCGGTGCTGGGCTATCATTTTGCTTATGTGCGGAGAGGCTACGAGCGCTCGCTCATGTCAGTGTGGGACATGTTTCTCCCTTCAGTCACCAGTGTGCTTTAAATGTAAACCCTCATGGCGCATCGAGCATATCTGATCCAAGCACTGATGTAGCCCTAATTCTTCCAGCAACAATCAGCTTGGCAGAATAACGCAATCAGATGGACACCGGGATCGCCGCTGTGGGCTCTGATGTTCTGTGCCCTTGTATCTCGAAAGGTTTATTCATAGGTAAACATGTACAAGGGCAGCTCAGTCGTATTCAACTTGTGTTCAGCTATTCAGTAGTGATGTATTGACTACAGGGGTGGCGGTATGATATGACGAACATTACATCTGGCTTTGTGCTTCAAGAAATCATTGGGAGCTCTGTATTAGCGGAAGCAATAGGGAACAGTAGGGCTCTCTCCGGCGCCGCGTCACCTCGCGGACTTTCGAGTCTGTGCCGTTCTTCTCCCCGTGAAGCTTGCGCAACTGTAACGTAAGGCAGAGCACTCAGCAAGCACTTTGTCCAGCTCTAGTACTCTCAATTTCATTTCGATACAAGATATTTCCCCCTTTCTCACCTTGAACTTAAAGACAACCGCGAAAAGGAGTACAACTGCTCTTGTCTTCCGATCTGATTGTCGACTGTATATGCCGTCATTTAATGGCATGACAGGCCGTTTCCACGGGATGATCCAAGATCATCCCATATTCGAACTTTTCCGAATTGAATCGCTGCAAAAATTCCCCGACATAGCCAACATGCCCACACTCACAGAGTCAACACGAAGATGCAACTGATCTGGTAACATGCCGCACCTGACACACAGCAGTACTCCCTTCCGCCATCGCCACTCGCTGTCTCTTTCTCTTGAATTTCACTCCAAACCTCTTAACGCAGAGTAATGCCAAGCTACCTCGCTTCCTATGAGGATACCGCTCCTTTTTTCACTTTCAATGGCCCCTGGAGGGACGCTAATTCAATGACGGACCAGAACGTCACATTGTAAGTATGCGGTCCTATTATCACGTTTTATGAATAGACTTCATATACCCTATCCCTGACCGTTTGTTATTCTACACCAGATTCTCTGAGAACGGGTACAGAGTAACCAACAACACCGGCGCAAGCTTCTCATTCGACTTCTATGGAACATATGTTGCGATACATGGCGCACGACGACCGGCGCATGGGCGATATCAAGTAACAGTTGACGGACAAGCATTTCCACCGCAGAGCGCCCTCGCACCAGCAGAAGCCAGAGAGTATCAAGTAGCCCTGTTTGAGACCAACCTCTCCAAAGCGTTTCACACTGTCGAGTTGACGAATATAGAGGACCGTTTTCGAGATGTCGACTTTGTACGTCTTTTCGAGGTCTTCGGAGCAAGCCTATTTGGCCAAGTGTTTCGACTAACAGGTATTTGCTAGGTATCTTGGGAAGCAAGCGTAGGAGGGGACGACGAACCGCTCATTGTAAACACAATTCAAGATACCCACCCAGCATTTACATACGATCCGCCAGAGCAATGGACGACGCAGCCTCCGCGGTTTACTCTGTTTTCGGGATCGTCGGGACAGTAAGTCCTTGAACTTGCCTTTATGTCTATTTCGCCATTCTAAATTCGCGCTCAACTGAAGTGGGACAAATTTCATAGGAGGAAGCGCTACGTTAATGTTCAGTGTAAGTCCCCAACCTTTCCTCCAGATACTTGTTCTCAATCACCGCTTAGGGTACAATTCTTTTCCACTGAGTAGAGGCCTTACTGCGATCGCTGACAATGGAGTTCCTCAGGAGACGCCATTGCACTATTCGGACCGTCTGGGCCCAACTGCGCCAATGTCTACAACGTGCAAGTGGATGACGGTCCAACCCGAAGCTTCGCTGCCGAACGATCCCAGTTCAGGGCACGACAACTTATGTTTTACCGCGGAAATCTGGGACCTGGGCAACACGTCGTAAGGGTGTCGCACGAAGCCTCACAACGGGCTGATCAGTTTCTTGCAATCGATTACGCCGAGGTCTACACAACGCCTTCACTAGGTGGCAGGTCGGTGCTTGGTGCATTGATTGCGAAAGATGATCTCGTCTTCTGATACTTTGTTCCCTTCAGCTACCCTGTGTTGGATGCTCAGCCTATAGTTTCAGTCATCGGCGGTAACACAATCACCATTCAGAACACAGCCTTTGTTCCTGTATCGACTGGAAGCACCACCGCTCCGATTGCGAGAAGGTACGGCATAACATTTCTGTACGTTAGAGAGCTGCCCTCACCTCAGATGCTAGTGCAAGCGCTCCAGTCGGCCTCATAGTCGGACTCGCTTTAACATCAACAGTGGCGCTACTGGCGCTTCTCGCCTTTGCATTCATCTTTCGCTTGTACAGAAGACAACGCCCATCTAGCAGCAGCTTGCCCTTCCGAAAAGGCACCAACATCCAGCCAGAACCGATGGAACGCTACGAGATGGAGCTGAATCCCCGCGTGGCGCCCTACTTTATCAATTCTAACAGTAGTGGCTCTGCTCCCCGATCCCCAAGCGGACGATACCAGCCATATTCTGATGCATCAAGCGTAAGTCTGACATTGCTCTCCAACGCAGTACCTTTACGAGATTGATTTTATCTTCACAGTCGTCTGGGACTCGTGTTGATTCCATCGGTGCACATCCTCCAGCAGCACTAGCTCTGGTAGGGAAGCTTAGACCGGCGTCCACTCAGCCCAACCGGGCTCTAGAGCCAGACGCACCACCCCCAGCCTACGCTTCGTCAACATACTCATAACGTCCACATACTTAGATTGCCGGCCCATCTTAGGGCTAGGCCTTCTTATGTCTTTATTCACGATCACACTTGCATTGGGCCCATGTATCCTGTAGACTATTCGATGCCTTGTAACTACCATACCATGTAATTGATATATACTTTGCTGACAACGGATAAGCCTATGAGCAGCAAAGCTAGCAAAGGCCAAGTACAGGAGAGTGTTGACTACTATGAGATCAGGTAGGGGCCTTATGGTAGTAGATATTCGCCAGTAGCTCAAAGCAACGGCTCCGAATTCTCCCTCCTCCCGATCATCTTTGCGGACCAGTGCAGTTTGGAGGTCTGATTCAAGTACATGCATCCCAACAGCATTGATGCAACCGATAAGCGCAGCAAAGCAGAAACGATTACCATATATATGTCCTAAACCTTGAGGCCTGAGGCATCATTGAGGATCAGTTTTTGTATCTTGATTCTGACCGAAACTAGCGATACGATAGACAGATGGTTGAAACCAACAGCAGTTGATTGAACCCTATGCTGAACTGGATCAAGGTCAAAAAGCAATGGGTCGACGAGCGCCATAGAAAGTGACGAAAGTGTCAAATCAGCAACGCCAATCTTCGACCCATCAAGCCACATATACATAGGGGCCATTCTTCTAAAATTGCAACCTCAAAGCAATACATTATTCGCCTAAAACTGGGATAGACGAACGCAGAAACCTCAAGCGGTTTTCAAGAGCTATTCGGTTTTTCCCAATCCTTCAGCCATTCCCGGACAAACGCGATCATTTCGGAATGGACTCTCCGTATTTCTGCAGGCTCATTGAAGAGGTTCGTGTAACCCCACTCATCCCAATGGTGAACTCCACCTAGGATAAGCCAACGGATATCAGTAAGACTTGATGACGATCAGCCTTTAGAGACAGTTACACACCAAGAATCAACTTGAAGGGCCTGAGAGTGGTATCGTTGCGATCTTCCGCGTAGACACTATGTGGAGTATAAGGCTTCCAAGGGTCAACTGCAGCGGAATAACAGGGTTAGTACCATCGTCCGTGCAAGGAAAAGAATTCTCCATCGATGAAGGCCAGTCGATCAGCGGCGATATCAAAGTCTCCAAGTTCGTTCACGACAGTAACGTTCGGTAGAGCAGGTACTCTAAAGTGCTCGCCGGCAGGGAACGCTTGCTTGCAAATCTTGGATTCGTATCCAAGATCTATCAACCTGGAAATAATGCTAGCTTCCTTCTGGTCGGGAGGAGCCGTCTGCAGAGGAAAACAATTAGGCCAAGACTCGTTACAAGGACGTCTACTTACAGTGAAGTAACCCCATTCTGTGCAAACCTGGAACAGCCAAAGACGCCATGTCTGATCTAGGTCCGTAGTCCGGTACTGAGAGTCGTTGAAGGTACCAAAGCACTGAAAGCGCTTCTAAGTATCTGACGTCAGTGGAAGCCGAGGGTTGCGCTCACTTCTTCAATTGAATTTTTGCACTTGGAAACAACGTGCTAAATGGCGTTGAATGAGTATGTTGCCAAAAGGAGTGGGAAGGCGACATACCTTCTTAATCCAGCGTCCATAGTTCACGACCGCAATGTCCACTGCGAGGCCCTCTTCGATCGTAACCAGTCTCCTCTCATGGCCAAATGGGAGAGCATCGATATCCTGGGCGGTGAATCGCCCGAACGGTGCCGCGAGAGATTTGCAGAAACCGTCGAAGGTCGTACTCCCAAATTCGGGGTCCCAGCATTTATCTTGCCATGAACCAAGAGGTGTCTAAAAGCGAAATGAGTGGGAGGGGATGAAATGGATTGCAACTGTGGGCCTGACCTCCAGCACAGACACGAAATCCTGATCATGCTCCAGGCTACCGAGACCGAACAACGCTTTCAGCTGTCGTTTAAAGATTCCTCGTTGAAGGATCGCATCAACAGATGCGATAGTATTGACTAGATGCGATGAACACCGGGGGTCTGCTGCGTCGCGGATGATTGTCATATATTCCCAGTTCACGAGCGCGGCATGCGTAACGGCTGGGGACAAATAAGTAAAGGATATGTAATGAACCGAAGCGGACCTACCACTGGAAGCGATGGCGCCGTAAACAATATCTGGATACAGAATCCTCATATGAGCAGCGCGGGCTCCAGCATAAGATCCCTGATAGATAGAAGGGGTCAATATATGCGCACGAGGCGGTTCGAAGACGAAACTACGAACACCGTAGTAGATCCAAGGGGTGTTGGGAGCCGTGATATCCTCTTGTATGCTATCAAATTGGACATTTTTCATGAAATTGGCACTGTCTGCTGCAGATTGCGCGTTGTTAAGCCATCTAAGCGCAGGTTAACCTCGTATATGCACCAATTTTGATTCGAATGTCGTACCTGAGTGAGTCTGTGGAGAAATTCGCCACTGGGATAGATGCACCTGATCACAAAGATTAGAATATACGCGACAAAGCGGATAAAAGGAAGCTCACCATAGTATCTGTGCTCAAGAACTACCCCAATACCACCTGTAGCCTTGGCCAGAATGTCTGCAATTCCGGTGTCGAGGAAGGGTAACCGGTCCTGAGGGAGAATATTAGCTTTTAGAAGCACATCTAGGGCAGCTGCTGACCTCTCCACTAGTCTCGCCACCGTCGATGACGATAACAGGGGCGTTGGTGCCAGGCTTGTAGTGACGCGAGTTGACCCAGAACCTCTGGTGGAATATATGATTTGAAGATTTGTCAAAGTGGTCCAGAGGTTGCTGGAACCATTCCGGACGAAAGTCGTATGTCCTATCGTCCTGGGCCTTATATATAGGTTCCTGGGCGCCGAAGTCGGCTTCCTTCGACAGTCTGGGTCCCTGAACATCGTCGAGTTTGTTCAAGCGCCATAGATTGACTCCCTGAGGGCCTAGCAAGTGGACTATATTGCGTTCAGCATTGACAATACCAGCGAGCAGAGGGGTAAAGTAAAGCAGTGACAGCAAGGTCATGGAGGAAGTCGATGAGGGTCAAACAGAACCGAGCTCGACGCCATCATGGACGTTGTCGTCGATGCGAAAGGAAGGGGCAACGGCATGTGGCTGTGTCGTCTCGGTTCCGCCATTAATCGCGGGTGTGACATTCGTGTCAGGCTTTGTCACAAGAATGACAGCGGTCTTTCGCCTACCACCACGACGAGCGGGGAGCCTGAATTTACTTGTTTTCATCTTACATGTCGTCTGACCTTGAAGATAACATATTTGGAGCGCTTAGCGAAGATGAAGAAGACGACTGGGAAGAAGTTGAAGTTCCTGAACACCTAGAGAAACACCTCGAAATCACTATTCAAACAAAACCGACCAAGGCAGACGCCCCCAAGTTCGTCGTTAAATGATTGGAGATTGGAGACTGAAGCCGTCTGACCATCGCTTCAGAAAAAAGGGTATTTCTCATGCTGAACGGTTGCTAAGAATCGACCTGCACAAGATGCACACCGTTGTTTTGCTTGGAAACGCGAAAGTGAGGAATGAGTGGATAAATGATGAGACACTGCAGGTATGTGTAGACTTCCTACTCAATATCTGGGCTAACCGCCAGTAGGCACGATTGCTCTCACTCACACCGCTCAAATTGCAAAACGAGTTCGCCCTGATCCACAAATCTCGAATACCTGAGCAAGCCAAGCGAGGTCGAGCTTTTGAGAACGCAATTCGGTATCTCGCGGAATGGTGGGCCCATACATTCTTCGAAGTACTACCAGAAGGCCACATTCGTAACCGAATATTTGATGAGGTCCAATTGGGCCTCGCGGAGAACGACCTTTTGAATACTCAGCCAGACGGTTCCCTGGAACCTATCGACCAGGAAACCACGGAGGCCATCTTGGGAAGCAAGATGGAAGTCATCCGTGGACCGAAGAGTCTCATGAAGCATGCTCTCATGGGCCGTGGCTCAAGAGACTTGAGCTCCCAGCTCTTCACCTCACTTTGCAGAGCGCTAGGAATCCCTGCACGTCTGGTCGTCAGTCTGCAAAGTGTTCCTTGGAAAGCTAGCATTGGAAGGCCGCCTGCAGGGGCTCGCGTGTCACGTAAGGACAAAGGAAAAGGGAAGGGGAAAGCTGTCGACAAAAGTGCAGACGAACAGCAAGAAGATAGGCCGGCGAGCAGCTCTTCAAGCAAAGTGGATATTAAAGGCAAAGGGAAGGCCCCAGTATTCGAAGGATCTGGCCAGCGGTTGAATGGTGCCCCTGTACCCAAGAGCGAAAAGGCCAAAGGAAAGGAGAAGGCGAAACCTGTTATCAAGCTTCGCAAACAGCGGGACAAAGGACACAGATTAGGTGACGCCACCCCTCCGCCAACACGAAGATACGGCTCTCTCGGTATACTCCTTATTAGTCTTGCCATTCGCATAACCAATACTAATGCACGTCTTCAGGCGCTCCTGACCCCACCAAAACTCCGCCTGTGTTCTGGACAGAAGTCTTTTCTCGGCCAGACGGCCGATGGCTACCAGTCGACCCCATACGCGCAATTGTCAACGAACGCAAGGTCTTCGATCCCACCCCTCCCACAAATGCGCCCGGGACAGGCACGTCCTCCACTAAATCCACCTCTTCATTTCGCTTTCCCCAAACCGTCAAGATATCGAATGTTCCAAAGGGCTTTAAAGAGGAGAACAGGATGCTTTATGTGTTGGCTTTCGAAGAGGACGGATATGCCCGAGACGTAACAAGACGCTATGCTCTCGAATACAGTGCCAGAGTGGCAAAAGCACAAGGTGGAAGTGGGGCTGCTAATGCTGGCGGAGGCGCGAAGGCACGTTGGTGGGAAAAGGTTGTCAATCTGGTTCAACGACCATATCAGTTGGTGAAGAATCTCCAATTACCCATGCATCCGCCTTTCTGAATAACCTAACTTTTGATGCAGCATCGTGACGATATGGAAGACGAAGAACTCACGGCAGCGCAAATGAGGGAAGGGATGCCCACTTCTATTGCTGGGTTCAAAGACCATCCTCTGTATGTTCTACTTTTGACGCATATATCCTATCAATGTCCTTGTATCATCATTGATTCCAAATAACAGATATGTCTTGGAACGGCATTTGAAACAAACCGAAGTGATTCATCCACCACCGCCTGATACCCCAGCGCTGGGAAAATTCCGTGGCGAGCCTGTCTATTCCCGCTCAGCAGTCGTAGCTCTGAAGACTGCAGATACCTGGATGCGGACTGAAGGGAGGATTATCAAAGCAGGGTCACAACCCCTAAAATCGATCAAAGCGCGTGCTGGGACTGTCAACCGGCAGCGGGAACTCGAGGTTTTGAGACAAGACTTACGCGAGGCCGGTCAAAGTGTGGATGTGAATGTCATGCAAGGACTGTACTCGCACTCACAAACGGAGCTATACGTTCCTGAATCTATCAAGGATGTAGGTTGCCTTTCCGCATGTACCTGTCCTTCGGGAAGCTAAAAGCCTGTTTCGCAGGGAAAAATCCCAAAGAATTACTTTGGAAACATCGATTTATATGTTCCGAGTATGCTTCCTGAAGGGGCAGTCCATGTTCCTTGTAAGTTTCAACAGCTTCGATTATAGCTGGCCACCGAAAACCCATGCAACCAATCATGACGTTAACCTACTTAATTGCAGTCAAGGGTGTAGCCAAAATCGCGAAGAAGCTCGGATTTGATTATGCTGAGGCTGTGGTACGTGACCTTGATTCTCATGATTCCACACGACGCGTTTCTGACTCAAGACATCTGTCTTTACGCTCATTTTCGCACAACTCAAACCCACCGTTCGATCTCTGCGGCTTATGCACCATCAATGAAGACCCGATTCGAGTTCAAAAAACGCCGAGCTCACCCTGTCATAGAGGGGGTCGTTATTGCAGCTGAAAATGAATCTGTGCTACTCGAGGCAAGTTTAAACTACTGGTCTAAAAATAACCACCTGACCTTGTTCCCCGCACCTTCCTTTTCTCTTTCATTTCACCTAATCCGCTTTATTCACATATGCATAAATTCTCCTACACTTCACTATTCGGCTTATGATTCGTTCGGAATGGTGGCTTGGGTCCTCGTTTTATTTTGGGGCCGCGATTTTGCGTTTCATATAGGCTTATTGGGAAGCACAGAAAAAGGAAGAGGAAAGGATTAGGGCGAAGAAGGAAGAAAAGGCTTTGCAACATTGGATCAAGCTCGTCCACGGACTACGGATCCGACAAAGACTTCAAGAACAATACGCTGATAGAACTCCTGCGACAACCAAGGCTTCTACTCCCTCTCGTTCTACCAAAAAGGGAGCTGCATCCGCCCTCAACGATCATGACGAAGGGAATGTAGCATCCGAAAACGAAGGTGTTCTAGAAGTGGTGAGTATTACCGTTATGACGGGTCCTCGTTCCTTTCAAATTGACTTATTGCAATGTTAATTTCTCTAGGACACGAATGATGCAGATGGCAGGGGAGGGTTCCTGGTCGAGGCCGATGACGTTGTCAAAGCCTTCCATCTGCCAAAGTACAACCCAGTTCTCCTATTGGACTCCGAGTCTTCCAACCCCTTTGCCCGTTCCCGGTCATCTGGTGGGCCTGGGACTCCTTCCAACCCGGGAGGTAATGCTGTTGGTCTTGGGATCACTCGTGGGTCAGCCACCGCCACCGGTTCAAGGAATCTCCGGGCTGACTTGGAGGACGAGTATGAAGACGAAGACGAACATGAGGAGAGGGCGGCCATTGAATACGTCACATACGATTTGGACGATCATCAGGGCACAAACGAAGGTGTTCCCATGGATGTGGATATGGATAGGTCCAGTTATGATGGGATCCCAGATGTCGATATGGACACATACGCTCTCACACATGCAACGCCGGGCCCACCGCTCACTGAACCCGACCACCTTTCTCCTCTATCTCTGGGCGATCTGGAATCAGACCGCAAGGAGATCGAAAGCAGTGACACTACCGACAATGACGCAACCAAACCTCGGACCATGCAAGAACTCCTCCAAGCCGAAGAGGACGCAAAAGCTAGAGCCACACCTAAACGTAAAGTCAAGCTTTCTGTGGGCGATACCGCAGGTGAACTAGTGGCTAGTGCCAGTATTTCTGGTGCTGAGGGTGCTGCTACCACTAGCGGCCGTCGTCGTAATCCGAGCAGGTCGGGAAAGCGGAAGCTTATGGTAGAAGAGGATGGGGAAGAAGAACTGGAAGAGGCTCGGGAAGAGGAAGAGCTTGGTTCGGCTGGAGTTGTGGGAATACCCGGGGGTGCAGGATCGTCAGGTCCAAATACGACAGCGAGGATCACAGGAAAGGGAGGGAGGCAGGTGCGATCTGGACGGAGTTTAGGCTCGAGCAATGGTGGTGCAGGGAGTGTGTCTGGTGGTGGAACGCCACAAACTGGAGGTAGCATGGCGTCGAAAAGGAACAATGCAACTATTGTTGGAGCAGATGATGTGACTGGCGGGGATGATGTTGCACCGGTTAGTGCCTCTCCTGCAGGGAAGGGAGGAAAGAGGAAGAAAGGGGCATCAGCTGCCAAAACGGGTGTAGGAAGGAAAAAGGCTGGAGCAAAGGCCAAAACTGCCACCCCGTCCAGGCGTAGCACGAGGGGGAAGAAGAGGAAAGACGACAGTGAAGATGAAGCGGAGCTGAGCCTTGATGAGGCTCAGGAAGAACTTCCTGATGTTGATGACCACGATGAGGACTTGGTTGCTTCGCCTAGAAAGCGCCCTCGTGTCGAGGATTCGAACGTGGTTGTGCCACTGGGGGAAGCTGCAGCGGCCACCTCTACGCCATCAAGCGGAGGGCGATCTTTGCGACCACGGCGGTCAAAGACCGCGGCGCAACTCGAGCAGGATAAAGAGGCTGAAAAAGCGTATAAACGAGCCATAGCTCAATAATTCAACTGGCAGGCTTGAGCTTGATCGCCAGAAATGGACTATATATATTTTATTATCTAGATAATCGTATACCTTTTTGGCTTTTAAAAACTTTAAAAGTCGTTGTACAGACGAGTTTTACGAATGTTTTTGAAATAGCTGGTAGTTCACATTAATTACTACCACCATTGTCTTCGTTGAGCGAGGACTCCCGTGCTTCAAGGGCATCACCATTTGGTCCAGGCGTTGAAGATGGGACTGGTGGCTGCGGCACTGGTGTGGGTGCTACACTGGGATTGACACTTGAATCTGCACTTTCTGATTTGTATCGATCGTATGGGACTAGTGTCGCGAAAGTGAGGTACGACGTGTGTCCCCGAACTTCAGGAAGAGCTTTCGACATTGATATCAGCTTCGGCGATGGACTTGAGAATGATGAGAGGATGATGGGCGTTCGAACTGCTGATGATCTGGATGAGGAGAATATGGGGTTGAATGATGTCGACGCGATCGGACCAGACGAGGAGGAAGGGACGGGCGCCACTGACTCAGGGTTTGGCGTTGACAATGATTCCAGATCGACCTGCATCGAGTCGTCTTCAGCAGTAGTTTTGAGGCGTTTGGCTTCCAGATCTTGAGTTTCTGCAGGCTGCAAGGACGATCCTTCGTTTGTTTCGACCTCGTCGTGTTTCCTCTTCCCGTATGAGTTGGAAGCCCCGTCGACTGCCTCTTCAGAACCCTCAGACAGGCCTAAACTGGATTTAGCCTCGGCCTTCGCCTTTTCGCGAGCATCATTTTCTTTGTTGGCCTTGATTTGCTTTATCCGCTTTTCCTCTCGCTTGAGTTCTGCTTGCTTGAGGCGCGCCGTCACCTCGTCGAGAGTGGGCATGGGCTGAGATATTGATACTTCGATTGGCCGTAGGAGGGTTTCGTATGTGGTAATTCCGGTGAAGCCAGCCTCGTTAAGTGCTGTTACTGTGCGAAGAACCTGTTCAATACACGGGCTGAAGCAACAGATACGAGCTGGGTGATCTTTCTGTTGGATTTTTGAGTTACAGCATTAATCAGAACGGATTGTTGACGAACCCGAAGAGCTTTTTTAGCGTGTGGTATCGCCTCCCAAGGTGCTGGAAGGTCTAGGAAAACTGAAAACAATCGTCAGATATAGCGACGCGGTATGCCCATGACAGCGCACCTGCGTCAACCTCGTCCACGACGTCCGAGAAGCCATCCTTGCATACATTCCGGTGTTGGAGGGTCACAAACGAAGACATTCCGTGTCGTTCAAACTCTTCTCTGCACTAATTGTCAGGCATAGCCATGACAAATAACAGTAGCAGTGCTCACTGTGCTTTAGCTGCGCGCTGTTCGTGGAATTCGAACGAATACAGTTTGCCCGTTGACCCTATCGTCCGAGCAACGCTGTGCGAGAAACTGGCTGAACCAGTTCCAGCCTCGATGACCCTGCTCCCTTTCCTGATACCGAGCCATTCTGTTATAAACGCAATGTCGGCAAGATACAGAATTTGGGTGCGATGTGGTAGTGCGAGTGTCCACAGTTCCGGCGTTGGCCTCAGGACGTAGACGAAGCCCTTGCCCGTCTGTGATCGTACTCTTGAGCCATACGGTGTACCAATGAGCGTATTATGTGGATATACGCCATATTTGTTGTGCAATACGATATCTGGTGTCACAGTAAGCGGTTGAATGAGGTCTCGAGTCTGGAGAAGGAAGCCAAATGAATAGAAACTGTATTGCCAGTATTTTAAACATACCATCCACACAATAACCACATCCCCTGCCGCAATCTCTCGAGCTGTCGACCACATAGTTTCCGTAATTGTGTTCTTCTGTAGATCTCTCAAATTCCAGTCCAGGTATCGCCCTAACTCTCTGCGGCTAAGAAACCTTTTTCGCGAATGGATCTGGCGCCTGCAATCTGGATTCTGCGCCAAGACCGATCCTATCGTGTGCCTGCTGACTAAGCTGATGCCCATGTTATTCCCAGGCCGTCGAGATTGCTCGCCGACGATCTTGCATCGCATTCAGATCGTTGTCTGCTCCCTCAATAATCCGATAATAGGGCGCTCATCGTGTGGACCACGAATGGAACCTGGCAAACGTGTCGGCAGCGAGCTCATTGGGGCCAGACTCGGACAGTTTTACGGGGCTTTTGCAGTGCGGCCTGTTGAGTATGGTCAGTCTTCGGTGTATGATTATCACCCTATAGCTTATCATATTGGGCATCCTATAGGTAATCGTACTATTGATACCTGTCGGTGCACGCGGACAGGAAGTCCGACTGGAGTAGAATGCATTTCCCACCACCTTGTGTCAAATAAATGGCAGCAAACTGGTCTAAAGGCCCAGTTGTATGTAAGAAAAAGACCAACATTCAAGAAACTTGTTCCGTGTGGGGCAACGCTCGCAAGTAATAGCGTACAATCTGAGGTATGGATCTAACCCTGTCTACAAACGGGTTTGCTTTCGAATTGGGTGTCCCTGAGACGCACGAAATGTACGGGTACCAGACCATCGGGCACGCTGACGCTTCAGGAGATCATGAAACCTTGCCTAATAATGATGCAAATAAGCTCCAAGGGCTGCCATAGATCTAGGTTAGTCACCTCTCCATCATTGACCCAAGATTCCGCGTTTCCTGATACTTTACAGCTCATTTCAACTGAGCGCACGCCTTGGAATAGTTGCTCAGAGCGGCCAGCATGTCCCAGTTCCGTTCAGGGCGAAGAAGGTGGCTCCAGAGGGGCGTCCCTGA
The DNA here is from genome assembly GCA_004369085.1 of Coprinopsis marcescibilis. Taxonomy (NCBI): domain Eukaryota; kingdom Fungi; phylum Basidiomycota; class Agaricomycetes; order Agaricales; family Psathyrellaceae; genus Coprinopsis; species Coprinopsis marcescibilis. The sequence continues at coordinate 70,806 of ML210226.1, forward strand.
CATCTGCGGCGTTAACGAAAACAACTTGTGAGAGCCTGCGTCAAACCAATCAAACAAAGAAGGACGAGATCTAACATGAATCGGCGGTAGATATAGCGACAATTTGATAGATCTCATCAAACAATTACGGATTGTCCTTGAAAAAGGAAACTCTGGACGCTTTGTTCCCTCGTTTCGCTTTCAGAGGTTTCGTGAGCCTGGCTTTTCACCTCGTGAAGCGCAGAAAATCGAACGGCATAGATCCAATCGACCGTCGGTGAACGGATCCTTGGCCGCAGAAGCCGGTTTTGGGGCCAAAACCCGGTCGTTCTAGTTGTCTGCATATACGCGAATCAACGAGTTGGGTGCGTCCTTTAGTCAAAGCGTCCACAGTCGGTTTGCCGGCTGACGTTGCTTCCCCCACCCTTAGACCATCCGTTGGAGCGCTTCGGCATTTAAAGTGGCACGCATCGACCTTCTTACCGTCTCGAATCCGTTTTTCGACCCATTCAAAGCGGGATATTCGTGCGATAGCGAACCGTCCTCGTAGGAATCAGCACCGGCCTGTCAAACCATCTATATCATATATTCAATACCAGTTCGGACGGCCAATCCCCACCTTCTCCCCGTATCCCAACATAGTATCATCTTCTCAATTGTGCTATTAGTCGCGGCTCCTTCCCCTCAAAACGCAATCGCCCTTGACGAGATCTTCCTACTTTCAGTGCCTTCCTCCCCTTGTCCCCAGCTCTTCTCCTCGTTCCCTTGATCGGGTTGTTTGACTGCGTGTGGTTCTAGGTTTGTCCTTTCTTTCCCCACTCGTGCAGTTTCTGTCAGAGACCACAAGTTGGAAGGTGCGGTCGCGGTTAGACAGTCGCTGATTCTTCCCTACAGATATAACATCCAGCACAGCAATCAGAAGGCTCTCCGTGCTTGTGCCTTGCCTGTGAAGCTTCTGCGGCATCTGTCATCCTTTGCTCCAGGTTCCCTGCTAGGTATGCTTGTATTCTCCTAATTGCGTACCATGAGGTTATTTACAGTCCATGACAGGTTATTTGTACAAAGTGTGGACCCCACAGCGCCTCATTGCATCCCTCCATTTCACAAGGGAACTTGAAGCTCTTCGCCGGTACCGTGACATATCACCCACTCGACCCCGCTCGCAAGCTTTTGACCCATCTGTCGCTGTATGTGACATTATTCCGTGACCCTTTCCCATTTTGCTCAATTAATCCACTTGTGCCGAATTAAACAGTTTTAGTCCAGTCCTTCGAGGTTCCCTCCCACCTGTCAGTCGAAATTTGCCTGGCTGCTTCCCTTTCCGAGACAGTTCCAAGGGGCCTGCCACTGGAATATTGCATACGAAAAACTCAACAGGCTACTGTGCTTTTCGCTAATTCTTTGCATTGGAGCCCACGCCCCTTGCCCAGAGTTATAGTAGACCAGCCTCGTTCCAGGGTCGTGAGGTAAGTTATAATTCGGTCAATTTATGTTTACATTACATTCCGCTCCCTTCCTTTTCTTTTTTTTTCTTTCCCTCCCCTATCTTCCCATCAAGCAAACCTCGAGCATATACGTATTCTGACTAACCTGTCCGGCTTGTAGCAAACCATCGGTACCCCTCGCCTGAACCTGCCACAAAACCAAGTCAAGCAACTCGCTTGCTACAAGTAGACTTACCGGCATCCAACGACCTTCAAATCGACTATCGCCCGATCGAATCGCAATCAAAAGCATATTGAAGGAGAAGCAAGGCGAAGAGGATCTTTGGAAGTTTATTGACGTACAGCAAGTGGCGAGTGCGGTTTTTACCACGCAGAAGATACGGAGAGAACAAGGTTTATCTATCACGCTACACGAAGCCGGAGTACCCCAGCTGGCGTTTCCTTCTTGCTCGACCTTTTCAATTAAGCAGCGTTAGCTGTCCTTCGTCATCAGTCATTCATTGTTTGCGCCGCCGTTCCATCGCCAAACCGCTGTTATACCTGTCCTGCCAACCACGCAGGTCCTATATCCGTGGCTCCAAGGCCTCCTTAATTGAACCAACTCCCCTCGACCTCCTCGACTCGCAGCGCCATCAGCCAACACCAACCAACAGCTTCTGAAATCGGCTGTTCACCGGCAGGGCCAACTGTCATCCCATCGACCCTTGCTTCTTTACCTTCTCTGCCATCGCACTTCTATCGCATCCACCACCTTTGTCGTTTTATTTTTATTTTTGCTTTCTTCTTCTCTCACCCCATCTTACCCTCCCCCTCTCGACTCTCTTTTCACTCGTCTGCAACCGTTGTTGTCTTGGCTTTCGCAACCCAGCCCGGTGTTTAAACGAAAGGATAGCCTCGATTCTTCTTTGCAACGTTATCCCGAAACCCCTCGCTCGCTACTAGGCCTCAAGACTCAAAACTTCAAGTCGTTGGACATTAGGACAAGATGTCATGGTCTAATACGGGAAACCATCCCGGAAACCTGCTCAACTTCCCTCCGAGCAGCTCAAGCAAGGATACGCCTTGTGTTTCATTCAGTGCGTATTCGTTTCTTTCTCTGTTTATTTCTTTTGACTCGCATAATGTTCTGACGTTCATATCCTTTACAGTTGGTATTGTCGATTTCTCGCAAGAGGTGGGTCCACCGTCCATTCGTTCCGCGTCGATTTTTGCCAATCCCACATCCCGTCTATCCTGGACATTCCGTCATTCACCCTTCGAAGCTATCCGTCGCCCGTTCCATTCCTTCACATTCCCTTCCGCTCCATCCTCATCGGAACTAAACTCGCATCTTCACTGCATGACGTTAACGGATAACTTTACATTCTTTGACCTTCCCTCCTTCATGCCATCCTCCTCGCATTCTTTGACTGTTTTTCTAACTTCTGAATCGCTGTTAGGCTCGATGGCTTTACATGACCGACTCTGTTGCCGACCTTCTCGGTACGTTGTTTCTAACTTGTTCTTTTTCTACATTCCCTTCCCGATATCAATTATTACCCCTTATTCTATTTCGGCTTTTCCTTTTCTTCCTCCTGTGTCCAAGGGCCACATTGCGTGAGTTGGAGGACCCATGGATGCGAAGTGTGCTCGCTGAATTGGTCCTTTGCTCCGAGTGATCATACGATTGATCGATCCCTTGATCAATACGTCGCTCTGGTTGACTTGGTGTTCCTTCTGGCCTTTTCATCTTCTCTTCTGGCCTCGCGCAGTTGGGCCTCGGAGTGCCGGAGTGCGTTGCGCTTCAATGCATCGACAGACGTTCCGGGTCGTTAGGCATTTCCTTGTCTAATTTTCATCGACTTTTAATTTCGTTGAATTGTCTGATACTGACTACTTTTAATTGCATAGGTTTCGAGCCCAAAGAGCTCATTGGTCGACCATCGCTTGAGCTCGTGCATCCAGACGAGTTTCCTCGCGTCAGGCAGTTGCACTAGTGCGTGGTGTTTTACTCTTATCTATGTATGCCTGAATACTGATATACTATTATTTTAATCAGCGACACCATCCAACAAGATAAGGCAGCTGTCCTAGTTTATTTGCGTCTTCGACATAAAGACCCATATAAAGGTTATGTTCTGTGTGGCATCGTGCGTATATCCCATTTGAGCTTTCTTTGGACACGATTCTGACTTTTTTGTAGTCTAGGTATGGTTCGAACCCCCATCTGCTCCGCGGCGACGTTGACTGATCGTCTACCAGAACTGTCGTCCACAATGTCTTAGTAGGAAGCGTGTCGTTCGCGAGTCCTGGCGCAAAGGCTCTGCACAACGCTTCTACTGCTCAAGAGATCACTGTTATCTCCAAGGGAGCGCACAATTTTGAATTTAGGGTGAGTGCTTGGGTATGGGTGATCGTCGTCGCTGTTGATCTAACCACTGTTACCTCGTTACCGTTCATAGAGATGGCATGACCCTTCACCTATCCCTTCAAGTCCGACACTTGCACCTGCAAAGGATTTACCGCCCTCGCCCTCGTCCTCCGTCGATTCTTCGTGGAGCAGCCCAAGCCCGCCCCCCGTGCATCTCCCACCACCAGTGACGTCTAGCAGCCGCCATCATGATGGGGGCTATCGCAATGGCCACAACAGTTACTCGAATGACCGGAGAAGCCCAGAACATCATGTATATGTCGAAAGAAGTCCTAGTCCCATCACTGGCAGACCGAGACCTATGCGAAGACAATCCAACTCGACGGCCCAAACCAACGTCGGCAGGACCCCTGTAATTACGAACAGGGAACCCTATTCACCTCCTCCATCTCGCTCTCCTCCGCGGTCGCCCCTCTACCACGCTCGAGATCGTGACAGCGATCGTAGCACAAGCGGTCGGGGCTCGCACTCGCCCTCACGGTCCAGATCTGCATCTCCTATAGGCCTCCCGCCTACACCGATTTCCGACACAGATCGCTCGTCATCGTATATCAGAGGGCGTTCCGGTTCTAGTTCCGATTCGTACGATACCCATCGAAATGGACAGCGTGGCACCGGCTCCTATCATCGCCAGGACTATCGAGATCATCGATCGAATGGTAATGGCAATGGGCATGGACACGACCGTGGGCAACGTTATGCGCCGCAGCCGCCTCCTCGCCCGCAGAGGCCTCCTTCGCCTACCCCCAGACCGTCAACACCCGTTATCACCTTCCCACATCTGCCCTCCAAATCCTTCCGCACCGCGTTCATCCTTGATCGGTTCTCGCTGAATTGCACGATCTTGTATTGTTCCAACGATCTGCTGGTGCAATCGACGCACGCCATTGGGAGGAGTTTCTTCGATTTTGTCACTCAGAAGGATGAGGGCATCGTCAAGAGTTGGATTGAGTGTGTAAAGGGATGGGGGGTCAATGAGCGTGGGCAGCCTAGTGATGGTGGATTTGGATTTGGACGATTTGGGTTGCTCGTTGGAGGTCGCGAGAGCATGTAAGTTGCCATCTTCTCTAGATTCCTCGTCGACAGGATTGCTGACCATTCTTCGTCATCGTAGTGCTCGGCTTCCAGAACCTCCTACTCCCTCTCGACATCGGCAGGGTTCAATGACCTCGAGGCACCATCACTCACGACACAATCGGTACGGCGCCACTGGACCTCGAACTGACCGTGAGCGGGAACGGGATGCCGCTTATGCCTCATATCAAAGAGAGCTGGGTGAACAGTTTCCAGTTGACGCCATCTTCTCTGCTCACTCGGATGGTCTGATGGTCATACTTCGTCGAGCTCAAAACTAGAACTGCTTTCGATAAAGCACTTTTATGACGGTCCACTTTCTCTTGTAACATACGTACACCGCGTTCTGACCCTTCTCTCATTTTTCGTCTGTGTTTCCATGGTATTGTTACCAGTTTCCTTTACCCTTCTGTCTTTTTCTCTCCCATCTAGTATCATACATGTTTTCGTATACACTACCCCCCTGTCTACCAACATTGCAATCCAACTGTACCCTGACCGCGGCGTCTGTCTACCCTACTACTACATGTGTATTGTTTTGATGTTACATATCGATTTTACTTCACGAACTCGTTTACATATATACCGCTGCACATTGTATTCCATATTGCAATCTTATCTCTACCTCTGTACCTGTTTTGGAGCTGGGTTCTTGCAGATTTCTTGTGCTTGTCCCTATTGGTGGATAGTATTTATGGATGTCGCCGGATGGAGTATACTTGCGAGATCTGGCAAAACTCGCGCTTGTGACTGTGTCAGTAGCAGTTCACTAGTGTGGACATCATGCAAGGACATGCCGGCTATGAACTAGACTTGAACGTATTTCTGATGTTATTTCTGCAGAGAACGATCCGTAGCATCGGGGGACAGTTGCATTTCTTGTGAGTATTTAGTACGCGGCCTGTATACAGTAGATTCATCAACCACAACTCGGGTATACCGTTCCATGGGCGCTAACAGAATATTAAAAACCTCTTGGGTCTAGTCTGACGAAAAAGTTTTCATTTTAACTAAGATCAACTGCCCTTCAAGGTTCAAGTTGGCGCATTGCGCAGTATAATATAGCGGGCAATTGAATCAGTGCCACTTGGAGAACAATATACCATGTCGTCCGTGGGTATCGCTTAGCGCTTTCAATTCCATCTTTACGTCTGTCTATCTCAATAGCTATAGAGCGGGACAAGCTCCGTGTCTCCCCCCAAAATTATTCTCCGTCGACAGCCTGCGCACGGGCTTGCTGGTATCCCCGATTCGAGAGCCAATAGAGCCAAAATCGGCTGGGCGATCCACGTCCTTGATATGTGCAATTCCCGATAAGGGCGAAGCGACCGCTATCGGCTTCGTGATATTTTAGGACTTCTACCCTCGCAAATGTTTCTCCAGTCCCCTTCACGCTGCTTCAAAAGAAAGTTTCAAGCCTCGACGGCGGACCTTCAACAGGGGTGTGGGGCTACCATTACGCGACGCACGTAACTCACTTTGGACGGGGACATTCGGGTACTTAACAGGCTGTGTAAATGAATCCGCAACGCTCAATATTTAGTTTAGACCCCATGACCTTTTGGCATCTGGCGCCTGGACGTTTTAAGCTTTAACCCCAGAACCCCAAACGACGAAGCCCGTGGAACTTGGGAATCCGTGGTCCCTTCAATAGGGATACTGGGTCCGACAACCGGCATCAAATAATCTATTGGTTGCTTGTTTTCGGTGTTTTACGACAGATGAAGCACAAGGGCAACGCAAATGTCGCCCAATGGATGGAGTGGATTCGGATGATAGCAGTGGCGCCGTAATATCTGTGACATTGGTGACATGCATTTACCTCGAGGATGTCCTATGGCATTGCGTGGAACTTTTGAAGGGTGTCTGCTGACCATGAGCGACGTAGCGCTCGTCTTCCAAGTCCTACGGCTGGCAGTCCGGTACCAGGACAGATGGCCAATGTCGCGTCCGCTGCTTGCTTTGCCGCAGATCAAGGGTCCTCAGGCTGGGGCTGTAAACATCATTCCTGCTGTTGACGAAAGTGACACCACAAAGAAGGATCTTCCAGATTAGTTTTATGGCAATCTCCAGAACCGGCCCTGAGTCATACATAATTCATTCAATTGAAAGACTCCAAGATCCAGAGCAAAAGTCCGACCAGATAGATGTCCGGCGACAATAAACCCGATTAAATGAATGGAGGATCATCCAAAGCTGTAGCAAGCGTCTTGTTAGAGCTTAGACTCAGATTTAAAGAAATGAGAACGGACCGTATTGCCTTTCTCAACAGAATTCGCTGCTCCAACGCGTTTCCTGAAGTGGTGGTTAGCGAAATGAGCGAGTCTTTCTCTGGGTCGTCGGGGGTAGATTTCGTTTGCCGAGAAGACGCGCAGACCCAGGTAATAGCCGATTTATGCGTTCGCCAGAGTTAGACACACCATTCTCCTGTTGCAGTCCTGACTATTATGGTGTCATAAGAGCATCTAGAGTTCTGAGGTTCAATCATTTACGGTTTGTTGACAGGGCCAGCAGATATCAACGAACTTTCACGCCGGGTACTTCGACCTGCATTGCGCAAAGAATCAAGCAACCCAGAATATTACTACCTGGTATCCGGTCATAGTGGTGGTCAAGAGCAGGATTTGGCTGAGATGGCGCAACAGACGCAATCGATCACATGGCCGCAAATTTCTACCTTCTACCACCCGGGTTCCAAATTGGTAGCTCAAAAGCGATGGCGACACCGGATTTTCGTCTTTCTTTCCGCATAACGACAGCATACTCCAGGGTTGGGGAAAGATTACAAGAAGAATGAGTCAAGAAATCGCAAAAGTGGCCAACGGCAACCCTGATGCTCTAGTTCTCTCGGACGACCCGCTTCACGTACGTTTTGAGCCTTCTGCCGTTGGATGTCCATTGACCTGGTCTTGACAGCCGGCGAACCTGATCCCTGAGCTTTGCGCAGCATTCTATCACGTATGGCCCCATAGCTATCAGATATTGTCGCGGCACTGACACCAGATCAGCTGGGATGGGTCACTGGAACTGGCGGAGGTATCAGCATACGCCAAAAGTGGGTACTATCATCTGAAAGAACGCTCGGCAGATACTGATTGTCCATGGCAGTGAAATCGTCTACATTGCGCCTTCAGGAGTTCAGAAGGAGCGTATTAAGCCTACAGACATCTTCGTCCTGCCATACCCGGAGCCAGAACGTACCGACCCCAATATCGACAGATTCTTCCTGCGAAGACCTGGACGTAACCTGAAGGAATCTGCCTGTACGCCGCTTTTCTGGAACTCGTTTACCTTGCGTGATGCCGGAAGTTGCATCCACACCCATTCGCAGCACGCTGTGATGGCCACCTTGCTCTGGCCAGGCGAGGTATTCAAGATCTCGCATTTAGTAAGTTCCATCACCTCATTGATGATTAAGGCTTCGTATTGACCTTCACTTATAGGAGGTAATTGTTTCGCTTCCGCTAGGAATGGAACAAGAGCTGACCAGCCTGGCAGATGATCAAGGGTATCCGCCTGGCAGGGACTGGAAAGGCCCTTTCGTATCTTGACACGCTCGTCGTTCCGATCATTGAAAACACTCCACACGAAGAAGATCTGAAGGATAGCATGGCAGAAGCGATGAAGAAATATCCTGATGCTGCGGCGGTCCTTGTTCGTCGACATGGTGTCTACGTTTGGGGTAGGTTCTCTCTTCCAAACCTTTACCCTGAAACCCAATGCTCACTAATGCCTATCAGGAACCGACTGGGAGAAGGCCAAGACACAAACAGAAGTGGGTTTTACCATGGTCCTTTGGATTCTAATTCGCTTACTCGGAACTCCGATAGTGCTTGGATTACCTCTTCGAAGTGTCTGTGAAGATGAAGCAGGCCGGTTTTCCCACCTTGCTCAACGAAGATTGAGGAACTGTGCTCAACCATATGTCCTATTACCGAAGAAATACATCGACTTGTTATACGATTCGAATAAAAACGAAGAATTCGGAAATGGATCGGCCGCAGTGGATTTAACGAGTACAACAAGAATCAACAGGCTGAGAATGAGGATTCAGGCCACTGGTATTGTCTTTCACGCAATGATCAATGATGAAACTCATTTCCAATTCGTTCGATGTTACATTCTGGTAAGAGAGACAGCCCTGGGCTTCCTGAGAGTCGACTCGTTCACTGAACAAGGCTGAGAAACGCGGTGAACCCTACACACTAGAACCTTTTGCATTGTGCAAGCCGTGCCACACAAACCGACACCTCCCCAACGATCATTAGTACGCGATTATTCTGCTTCAAACATGACGACAGGGCTAACCACCCTCCCTGTGTGGCACCTCTGCGCGTAATAAAATATATTTGTAAAGAACTTGACTCTAGTCGTGTCTCACCTGATTGACTTACATCTAGCTCTCAGGATCATCTACAGGTATGCAATTGGCGGCACCAACAACGAACTATTGAAGCTTGGTTTTTACAAGTTTTTGCAGTACATGCCAGTGAATGAGGACAGTTTGAGGTGACTGTCGGTCTGGCCGACCCTCGCGGATCAACGTGGTTCATTAATAATATGTCGAACTTGATGGTGACTCGGAGGAGATTCGAGAATAGTCGATGGTTAAATCTCTTCAAAAGTGGCCTCTAACTTGCCACTGGTTCTTTCACTAACGACAACGATGGATATCTATGCTCCAAACGCGTACTCAAATTTAGGTGAGCACACAGCACAAAGTGATGGCACAGTACACACACTGACATTGTCTATGTAGCGGCTAACGCGTCAAACTTCGACAAAGACCACGCACGTTTGAAATCTCGCGAGGCATGGCGAGAAGACGAACGGTGGCAAATCGATACTCGAATTTCACAGCTGCAACAGCTGCAACATCCAGAACACGTACTACTCGACCTCAAAATCCAAAGGAACCAGCTATCAGTAATCTCGCAGCTGCCTTCCGAGATGCTCAGCAGAATCTTCATATTTGTCGAATGGGCGGCAAAATATGAAAATCCAGGATATGGTCGGCCGAGATGGGTGGATTTCACGTATGTGTCGCGCCATTGGAGGGGTGTAGCACTCGGAACGCCATCTTTGTGGTCGGACATCAAGCTGTTCGTGACGCCTTGGCTTCGAGCAATGCTAGAGCGGTCACAACATCTCCCTGTCGACCTCACGGCGAACCTAGGGGGAAATAGATCACCTCGATTGATCAAAGTGGGCATAGAAACGTTGAAGCCACACGTTTCTCGTCTGCGCCAACTCGAGCTCTACGCGCAGAGACGGGACGTGCTTGAGCAGTTTCTGGACATCCTCCCCACTTCTCTTCCGGACCTCTACAGCCTATTTATAGTCTATCACAACCACTACGACACCCTAGACCTTCCTCAAAACCTCTTTATCGACGGGGTCCCAAAGCTGCGCGAGGTGGCTCTTTCCGGTTGCCGTATCCCGCGGAAGTTTGGACTGTTTCAACCCGGACTGACATTTCTTCACGTGTCATTCAATAGGGGGATGACGGCTACAGATGCGTCAGAGGCCGCAGACGACTTTCTTCGGGTTTTGGAAAGCATGCCAGCACTCGAGGGTCTCAGCATTCAATTCGTATTTCCAGACTTCAGCAAAACGGAACGCGGACGCGAACCCATTCAGCTACCGTGCCTTGAATCACTATCTCTGCAAGCAGAGCTGTCAGATATTGCTGATTTCCTGAAGCTCATCTCAATTCCTACGTCAGCGCATGTCACGGTGGAATCGTTGGAGGAAATGCCATCAATCGAAGCCATGCCAGATTTTGTAGCAGCCCTCCATTCTTCGTGGCTCTCAGCTCCACTCATGCAAGCAGGGTCGCCTCAGCCTCCCCCGTGCATGAAAGCCCTGGAGGTCGTTTCCAACGACAATTACTGGTGTCTTAGGGCGTGGTTCACGGACGTGGCCAATTGCATGGACATCAACCTCGAATTAACCCAGATGTTGGTGGATGCAAACTATACATCCGAGGAGTTGGGTAAAGTGCTTTTCTACTTGCCGCTGGGTGATATACGGACGTTGAATCTGTGCGGGAGCATCACCGCAGACCCGTATATGGTGTCCATTGGTCAGTGGCAATCCCTGAAGCACATATCCCTTGACGGCACCGTGATCGAAACATTTCTGGAGTACATGGAGACAGATCCCAGTCTAAGCGATGGTTTAAGCAGCACCCCTACATTTCTCACGAGCCTCGAAGACCTCAAGATCACTGGAGCGGATATTTATCACAAGGAATGCCCGGAAACGTTGCCTGTGGAAGCTTTGCTGGACTTCCTAATGATACGGTATGAATTTGGTTCGGCAATTCGCTCTCTAAAGCTTGTAGGATACATCGACTTGGCTGAAAGCGAGGTGGAGAGAATTCGTCACATTGTGGGTGACATAGGTACTCATTGGAATGGCCCAATGAATTACAAGGAGCATGGCAAACCTGCGGCCGAGCCGAACTCGGACTTGTGCTCAGAATAAAGTTATCTGGACTTGCCTGTACATACTTAAGGATCTAAGTTGATAGCCGTCAATAGTAGATACTATGATAGTTGTTCACAGTGCATAAAATTAATGGGAAAAGAACAAATGACTGAGATAGTACGATCTCCGCCGATCTTTGCGGATCACCGCAGCCCATTCAAGTTCTGACCTTGACTTTCTCCACCGACTAGTATTCACTTACGATGACTATGGGGAACGTGCACTCGGATCCGTTAGGTGAGCACCGTAGCTGGACGTATAATATACGAATTCTGAGTTTGCCCGTGTACCAAGGGTCCAACACGTCTTTCGACAAGGATCATGAACGTCTCAAATCTCGAGAAGCACAGCGAGCACAGGGACGGCAGAAGATCGATGATAGAATTGAACAGCTGGAACAGTTGGAACAACTACAACACGAGCTACTCAACCTCAAAGTCGAAAGGAACCAGCTATCAATAACCGCACAACTACCTCCCGAGATCCTTAGCAGAATCTTCTTCTTTGTCGAAAGGTCGTCGATGCTGGGAATACCGGGGTATGGTCGGCCACGTTGGGTCGGTGTCACGTATGTGTCGCGTCGTTGGAGGGGTGTAACGCTCGGAACACCGTCCCTATGGTCGAATATCGAGCTGTGCTCGTTGCCTTGGATTCGAGCGATGCTTGAGCGGTCTCAACCTCTCCCTATCGCCATCGAAGCCAAATGGATGACCACTGTAATTGAACCACCTCGATCGATCATGGTGGACATCGGACAAGTGTTGAAACCACACGGCTCTCGTCTGGATCAACTTCAGCTTTCCGCGCAACGACGGGACTTGCTTGAGCAGTTTCTAGACACCCTCCCCACTTCTCTTCCAAACCTCTGCACCCTATCCATAAAGAATGACGGCCACGACTACACCCTCCTACGCTTTCCTCAAAAGCTCTTTATCGACGGTGTCCCAAAGCTGCGCGATGTGCGCCTTGCCGGGTGCCATATCTCGTGGAAATTTCGACTATTTCAGGGACTGACATCCCTCCACGTTTCGACGTGTACTAAATCACCCGGACCAAGCGAGGCGACGATCATGAGTGGAGATGCATTGCAGTCCGCAGACGACTTTCTGAAGGCTTTGGAAAGCATGCCAATGCTAGAGGTCCTCAGCATTGACTTCATAGTTCCCGACTTCAGCGAAATGGAACGCGAACCTATTCAGTTACCTTGCCTACGACAACTATATCTGGGAGCACCCTTATCAGATATTGCTGATGTCCTGCAGCTTATCTCAATCCCTACGTCCGCGCATGTCAAATTTCATTCGTTCACCTGGGTTGGAACAGTCTTAATCTCAGATGCCATACCAGAATTTGTAGCAGCTCTCCATTGTTCGTGGCTGTCGGCCCCACTCGCGCCATCAGGGTCGTCCAGCCCTCCCCCGTGCATGAAGAACCTCGAGATCTATTCCGACGAGTATCGCTGGATTCTTGATGGGTGGTTCACGGACGTGGCCACTCCTACAAACAAGCCCTTCGAATTCGAGCTGGACTTGAGAGGTCCGGGCTGCACATCCGAGGAGTTGAGCGAAGTGCTTTCCCATTTGCCGCTGGGCGGTCTACGGACGTTGGGCATAGTCGGGAGCATCACCACAGAGGATATGGTCCCCATTGGTCAGTGGCAATCGCTGAGGCACATATCCCTTGACGGCACCGTGATCAAAACATTTTTGGAGTATATGGAGACGGATCCCAGTCTAGGCGATGGTTCAAGCAGCACCCCTACATATCTCGGGAGCCTCGAAGTCCTCAAGATCATTGGAGCGGATTTTTATGGGACGGAATACCCGGATACGTTGTCTGTGGAAGTTTTGCTGGACTTCCTGATGATACGGTATGAGTTTGGTTCTCCAATTCGTTCTCTGGAGCTTTTGCATTGCTTCAACTTGGATGAAAGCGAGGTGGAGACCATCCGCCACATTATAGGTGACATGGGTACTCAATGGGATGGCGAGGTGAATGTCGAGGAGCACGAAGAGTCTGATTCGGACGAAGATTTTGAATGCAGGTATTAGAGGCTTGTATATCATATGTTGAAATTCATGGGTTGAGGTAGCTAGCAACAGCCTGAACCAAGTTACTCCGATCGATTTGGTCCCTGTCGGTGTATGTTTGTCCAGCTTATTCTAAAGGTCTTGCAAGCAAGGACATACAATGATCGTGATCAGCACTGACATGGACAGCTGGATACTTTGAATTTGACTTCATCGTTCGTTCCATGATGCCTGCCTCCCTTCCTGATCAAGCGGCAGCAGTTACCCAAAAACCGTCTACAGGTATGTGCTTACACCTCTGTTTCTGATATCTGATGATATGTATAGAGGGCCAGAACGGAATCGCAGAGACAAAGAACGCAAGAAAATCGATTCATGCATAGCGGAATTTGAACAAAAGATTCGAGATCTCAGGACCCAGAGGAACGAATTATCACCAATTTCTCAACTTCCCGCAGAAATTATCTGCAGAATCTTCCTTTTTTGCGAGCAAATCATGCCATGGAGGGGATCGAACGGCCAAGGTCACTGGTTCCAGTTGACCCAGGTCTGCCGTTATTGGAGGGCCGTCTCGCTCGGCTGCGCACAATTATGGTCGCACATTTATGTCAATTCATCACCTTGGACGAAGGCGATGGTGGAACGGTCTAAACACACTCCAATATCGATTGAATCATGGTCCGGCAACTTGAATTCCGCGGCGGAGGCCTCGCTTCACGACATTTTGAAGACGCACACATATCGTTTGAAGTCACTCAGCCTTTCAGCATCATCCTCCAACTCGCTTGAAAAGTTGGTGGCACAACTTAGGCAACCTGCACCAATTCTTCATAGCCTCACCGTTACCAACCAGGGTTACAACGGCGTTGTGCTCGAGATTCCCGTCGACCTTTTTGGAGAAGGAGCACCTAGTCTACGCCAACTGAGCTTAAAAGGATCCCAGTTGTCCTGGTCATCCCCGTGGCTCACAGGCTTGACTCGTCTGGAATACTCGACGGATACACATGGTCGTCGATCACAGCCAGAGACTCCGCCCACCCCACAGCAATTTCTGCAAGCCCTGGAGAACATGCCTGCGCTCACACATCTTGACCTCGAGATGAACGTTTCGAATTTTGCGTCGACCAACTTGGAGCCAATCACATTGTCTTCCCTCCAGCACCTGCACCTAAAGGGCGCGCTTTCAGGAATAGCTGGTGTCCTGAGGCATTTATCCTTCCCCTCCACCACTACTCTCAATCTCAATGGCTCCATCTCTTCGACAGAACTCAGCTCTCAGTTGGCACCGAACCTCGTCAGCGCTCTCCGATCGTCACGGTCATCTAACCGTCTCTCGCCAAGCGCAACGGATGAAGCACCCTGTTTCCGGTCCTTCCACCTTGATGTGGAAGAGGGCTACATGATCCGCTTTCAAGGATGGTTTCAGACACTGGCCGCTACCTCTCTTGAAGCCCTTCATTGTGAAAAGCAGCCTCCTTGGCTTGACCTGAGGGTCACATCGGAATGGGGCTCTGGCGGACTGGCTGACCCCCAGCCGTTCCTCAGTTCGCTGCCGTTAGAATCCATCAAGCGTCTCTACGTGGAAGGGACTCTTTCCAAATCGGACTATATGCCGTTTGCCCGTTTGGAGGAATTGGAGTGTGTCAGCATTACTGGAGCCAACGCGAACCAAGGATTCGTAGAGTTTCTGAAGGCGGACCCGAGGTGGAGTGGAGAAGAGCTGGATGGTGGGCTTGGAGTTAAGCCAGCATACCTCCCAAACCTCAAGTGCGTGGTGATGGATGACGCGGACTTTTATGGAGGCGACGGGATCATGTCTGTCGTCGATTTTCTGGATTGTTTGATGATGCGATACGAACTTGGTGGCGCTCTTGAGTACCTGCGGATTTGGGAATGCTTCAATATAGTGGAGAACGACATCAAGCTTATCGAGGAGATTGTGGGAGAGACTCATGTGGCATGGGATAAGACCGAGGAGATGCGGGACCCGGATGATGACTACGACGAAGAAGACGATGAACTTGAGTATGGCGACTACGGTTATAGTGACCCTGAAATGATGTTGGACGATTACTACGACGTAATGTGGTAGTTGTTCCATCGCATGTATTTATTCGTGGATATGATACCGAATTTCTTGGACAGAACCTCGTGAGTATGTATCGAGTCGCGGAGTGAGAGTTCAAATGGATAGGCGCCAGTAAACGTAAACCTGAATCAAGACGTTCCCGGATTCGAACCGGCACCTCGCCTGGACCTTCCTCACTCAAAATTAACTGCCACGGCTTCTTGTATTCCTGCGACCACGGATGTCCACCGTGCCACATGAATTCGTAAGAGCATTGAGTTAATTGCCCAAGCTCACACATTTGGTGCGTGGCAGTCCTGTAATCTGAGCGGTTGCAACTTGCCGACAGTCTGAGCTTGGCCTTTAGTCCAGGTTCTGGTACCAAGCGTTTGGTGACTGGTCTCCTTGCATTTATGATCGAATTCCCCAGCTATTATTTGGCAGCCTGTACTAGTTACAAATCTATGAGGCGACGGTCCCTTCCCCGTGTATTGAGGCAAGAGCGTTCGGCTTGAATGCGGCACGAGTCGGCAACTGATCGTGAGAGTTGAGGATCACGGCACGCATCGGCCTTCCACTTGATCGAACTAAGTAAGGTTTCTTGCTCCGAGTCTTACACATTTTAAACGCGTTTTCGGAAAGAAGACCGTAGCTGTGCAATGGACGGTGAGTAGCGGCCGATGATATGTATTTAATATACTTATGTAGTACAGCCCAGAGGCTATAATATGCGTCATAGTAGGGTACAATACACCGAAACGTCCAAGCGGTCAGAAGGTTCTCCGTTGAGATGGGAATTTGGACTTGGGCAGTGTGGCGGCTTCTATTCCCAGCACGATTCATCTTCGGGTTCAACAAGGGGTTCGAATTAGCTTGGGCTTGGAGTTGACGCACAGCCAGCCCTGCTTCATCCTCCCTTGCGCAGCCCGGGCGTCGTAATCGAAGACTGACCAATTCTGCCGAGTCCTTTCAAGTTGGAGCCGATCGTGACTGGCTTACGATCCTTTATATCCTTGCCTAGGACCCCTAAACTTTGCCTTTCTCGCTGGTTCTTGTCCACGACGACATGCTCCCACTATCTCTTCTTATATCGTTGACGGCGTTGCCCGTCTTCTCACTCATTGTCGACCCTATTCATGTCCCTCTCGCAAGGCGTTCACGTTCGAATTATGGAATAGAGCACTACGCCAAAGTCGCAGACAACCTAAGGGCGAAATATCACTACAATGCGCCTCAGACTAGTCGGAGAAGAGCCGTGGAGGGCATCCCTATGATCAACCAGGCAAGTCCCAGGGTTTCCTCTTGTCCACTCGGTGCTTATGTACCTTTCTATCTCAGAACTCAGACTCTAGCTACTTGGCACCCTTGTATATCGGTACACCGTGAGTAGCTTTTCTGCGGCGTTACCGAGGATTTCTATCACCGCCTTGAAATTCAGTTGCCTACATGTATTCATGGATGACGACATAGTGGCACCTTGGGTTCGATGTAGCGCTGAATTGTCTATTTTTGACTCTTATATTTCTGTCCCGCTGACAGCCTCGTTGTAGCCCACAGGAGTTTGAAGTCGTCCTAGATACGGGTTCTGCGGATCTTTGGGTCACAGATTCGGCATGCAGAAGCTGTACGGGCCGCACAGTGTATGACCCCGCCAGATCTTCCACTGCTCAACAGAGTAGGTTAACTACGACAATCACATATGGGTCTGGCAGTGTATCTGGAACCGTCTTTCAGGACACGGTACGACTGGGTAGCAACTTTACCGTACAACAGCAAACATTCCGTGAGTCTATATTTCGTTTTGTCCCCACTTGCGCTGCTTCTAATCAACTCATCTTCTTTAAAGTCGCTGTTGATACCCTTTCTGATGAACTTATTGAAGGAGGTGTATCGGGCATCCTCGGTCTTGCCTTTGGGGCGATTGCAGCAACTCGCGACACTCCTTTCTGGCAGAATCTTTGGAATGCTAACCAGCTCACCAGCCCCGAGATGTCATTCTGGTTAACACGCTTTTCAAACGTTACGACAGCTCGTCCAAACGAACCAGGAGGAATATTCACAATCGGCGGACGGAACACTTCGTTGTATAGCGGAGATATCGAATTTCTGGATTTGCCAGCGACCCCCGTCCCATCGTTCTGGGCGCTCCCTCTCCGAAGTAAGCGATTTTAAGCCTCAGAAGATCACTTAATGACCCTGGTGCTTAGGAGTAACTGTTCAAGGACGGACCGTGTCGATATCCACCCAAAATGGTGCTTTGACTGCAATAGACACGGGCACGACCCTTATCGGAGGCCCTTCCGCCGATGTCCAAGCGATATGGAATGCTATACCGGGTGCAGAGCCTGCTACAAGCAGCCCTGGATTCTGGTATTATCGTGGGTGTTCGATTTCACGTTAGCTGTAAGCCATAACTTACAACGCCTCAGCTTGTTCTACCAGTGTCAACATCACACTATCCTTTGGTGGAAGATCATGGCCAATCTCACCCGACGACATGAACCTTGGCCGGATTTCTCTTTTAGGTGACCGCTGCCTGGGCTCAATATTCGACCTAGGCCTCGGCATCAACATACCTACCGGATCCAGTACTCCAGGATGGGTCATAGGTGATACGTTTCTGGTGAGAATTACGTTCAACCCTCTATCCTCCCATCCTGCTCATGTTGTATGCAGAAAAACGTTTATTCAGTATTCCGCGCTAATCCGCCATCCATTGGATTCGCCGAACTGTCGACTTTGGCTGGAGGCTCAGGCGAGTGACTTTGGCATCCCGCTATGAAACGGTCACTGATTATGGAGCAACTGTTTCTCTAGGGACTTCTCCAGGGAATCTCGGCTCTGATACTAGATCATCTGCTCAAAATCGTAAGATCTCGTCCTGCTCGCGTCTTTGTTGCAGCTCATTTGGCGATTATAGTCTCTAAGATATCTTTTATACCGTTTATGCTCCTGTCGGGCTTATCACTTTTGCTCTTGTCACAACAGTTGTAGACGACGCACCATATCTCGCCGTGAATCTCGGGGTTTCGACGATATCGTACCCTTACCCTGCTTTCTCTAGCTCTAATCTCGACGAACATTTTATGTTGAATCGATAACTATGCTCTAGATAATAATTAGCCACTCTAGCACTGTGTAACATGTAAAACCCCTACCCCTTCTGGAGAACATGCTCTTGCTATTGAGACCGATTTCCAATTGATGGAACGCGTTGTTTGCTGTCGAAGACAATGCAAGTTGGTCGTGGCAATCAAAGACCAAACAAGCGCGCGTACACTATAAATTTGGCTCATTCCAGGAATATGAAGAACGTCTTTCTCTTGCCCATAACCATCTCCCACTCGATAGCCAATTACCCAAGCGTATGTCTTCGACCCTGGTAGGGATGTTCCCACTAGCTGGGCCCGTTGTCGATTCAGATTCGCCGGAGAAGGTCGAGAGTGGTACCTTCAATCAATGGGCTCAGCGCACTAAAGGTGCTAACGGATGCTCAGCCACAGATATCGAGAAACTCAGAGAGCAAGATCACGCAAAGCAAACCGCGATAGCGGAACGATCAGAAGCCGAACGACTTATCGACGAATCAGTCAAGTCATTCAAGCGCGAAGCTGCGGTTTTAAACCGCCAACGAAACGAATTACAACCTGTGTCACGATTGCCATACGAAGTCCTCCGTGATATACTCTTACAGTCCAAATCCAAGGACTGGCGTTCAAGATTCTTCAAGCGTATCCCCGAGGTCTCTTATCATTGGAGGCAGGTACTACTTGGACGCCCTCTAGTACCGCTCGCGATTCCGAGGCGAAAGGAGAGCGAGCAGATCATTGACAGCCGGGTCGATGCATTGGAACACAGCATAGCGGATCTAAGTCGACGACGAAACGAGTTACAGCTTGTGTCCAAGTTACCCAACGAAATCCTCTCCAGGATATTTCTGCTGCATGTCTATGGCCGGGACGCTGGGGACCCGAGGAAAGGAGCCAGGAAGTCGTTGACGGTGTCTCATCGTTGGAGGCAGGTGGTGCTGGGTTATGGCCAGCTATGGTCCGACATCTATTCAACAGTATCCCCTTGGGCAGAGCTAGAGCTGGAAAGGTCACAAGGGACCTTTCTCACCTTCGACGCATCGATCGGTGAACAGAATCTATATCGTTCATGTCGTTCATTCACATTCCGGGCTGACCGCTCTGCTAAGGCGGAACGCTATCGCACCACCATAGCAGATAATTTCACTGGAATTATGGACAAGGGATCCTCTCGTATGAAACAAATCAAGATACACGGACATTTTTCCGAAAAGGATCTGCCGAAACAACAATTTTCCGCGCCCTTGCTAGAGCAACTGTTCGTAAAGCGCCGTGATTACAGTGGCACCAAAAGTCCTCATTTGCTAGATCTATTCCAAGGAGGCACTCCCCAGTTGTTAGTCCTTGACATCCTAAATTCCACCATTTCGTGGGGGTCTCCGCTTCTGCGATCGAAAGAGCTCGCTATCCTCAAGTTGATATACGATGCAGGCAGTATACCCAACCCAGCCATCGCACCCTTGGGCACGGAGGTCTTATCAGTCTTAAGCAACCTTCAACAACTTCAACAACTCGAGCTCGTTGGTGTGCCCCTCCCTTCGCCCGATACAATCCCACAGGAGCGAATTTTGTGCCAGTTCCCCGATATGGAGATTTTGGCGCTCTCCGGAACCATGGAAGAGGTTGGGGCTATCCTTGGCTGCTTTTCAATTCCGATCGACGCCATTCTCGACCTCAAATGTGTTGCAGATTATGTCGACGATGATATCCCCGCGCCAGTGGTCACGCAGTTAAGAGAAGCACTGATGTTTGCATGGCTTTCCTCACCTCTCTTGACTCCTTCCGATAGAACTACGAACTTCCAGGCAATCAAGTCTATCAAGCTTCACGGTGATATAAAACGCCGAGGGGGATTGAATGACGACAAGCTAGTGCTTGGGTTGAGCGCTTGGCTCACTCCCGTCGACCTTTGGGGTAATGATTCCATGCCCTGGCCGGACCTCAAGTTGAAGATAACCCAGCCAAATCTATACGGCGATCGTATGACCCCAGCTCTGATGGTTGTGCCATTGGACAAGCTCGAGAACTTTCACGCAGACTGTGTTGACGGGCAGTTGATGGAGGCCATGAGCACCTTGCCCAACTTACAACGACTCATACTGGACTCTGTCACGGGCGTCCACTTTATCGACTGCATCCTCAACAAGGCGGATCATGAACAAGCGTTGTGCTTCGCAAGACTCGAGGACTTGATGGTGCAAGAGATAGACTTTTACGACGGGAAGGCTGAAATTGACGATTCAAACGTTGTCACTCCGGCAACCTTTTCCCGCTTCCTGCAAATGCGCCGCGACCACGGGGTAGAGATTCACCGTCTATTCTTTTCCAAGTGCTTCTATCTATCTGCGGATGCGGTAGACGATTTTAAGAAGTACATCAAGGACAAAGAGATACAGTGGGACATGGAGAGCCTTGTTGTTTGGTCGCGCCATTGGCCAGCCAAATAATTGCGAGTCTGATGTAGATTTATACTGCCAAGATACCCGTCGGTCGGTTTGTTCTGTCCATCCAGGTTGAGTAGCTTTTTAAGGAAACGTCCGTTCCTGCCCGTGTTGGGCGTATCGTTCCATGTGTCTTGCTTTTGTATATACGCATCTTTTGTTATTTACATGTAACCAGCAGTAACAATTCAATACCTTGCCGTATGCGATTCAAATTTCAGGCCAAGTGTCTTGACAGTCCATCAGCCTCTGAGTCAGCCTTCGGAACTCGTTGAGCACCATTTACCCCTTTGGCACTACATCATCGTCATTTTTGAGGCTTTGCTGGCTTTCTTTTTGAGGTCTGTGTTGCACATATAGTCCTACGACTCCGGATCAGATAGAATCGTAAACCAATATAAGTATGTACTTTTGTACCGTGGATGGACAGTACGCGCCGATACTATACCCGCACAACTCGCAATACTGCAACGCGTCCGTCTTGCGATATTCCGTGATTCACATCTAAAGGGAAATGAGCTATCAGACACTGAGCCCACACAAAAGCGAAGACGACTTACCTTTGTCTCCTTCTTCCAACAAACCCGTTATCCATTCCACCTCTGCTTTCCACCACCGTCCCTGCCAATTCGTTCCATGTTTTGCACGCCTCACAAACCAGTTCCTGCCTATAGAATGGGTCAACGGATTCATATTTGAATTGAAGCATGATGGGGAACAGACCTAGGTTGTAACCGTTTGGTACGATCATGTGGTTGCGACGTGAGTCCTGAAAGTGGTGTAAGACTCTCTAGTGAACAGAAGTCTCAACGTGCATACTGACGTTTTCTTGGGACGCCCTGCGGGAGACCGTCAAAAATCGAGATTCAGGACGTCACCCAGGGCTTGATACATACCCGATGAACCATGCTCCGCTGTTTGCTGCTGTCCCGTTTTGTTTCCAAGCACGAAAGTGTTGGCCACCTACACATTGAACAGTCAGCCAAAGGAAGCGATGATTGGCAGGAAATACACAGACCTGCCAGGCTTTCCCAGCAAGTGCCCCACACAGGGAAATAATGTTGTCGAGCAACGATAAGCTCTATTTTGCGATCGTCGCCGTCGCCCAAGTCAGCTTGATGTCGGTGTCCGTAGTGCAGGCCCAGGCATTCCGCAGAGTAACCCAGAGACCTGAATAGGATGTCGGTTACGGTCAAGTGCCTGTCATTGAACTGTGGAGAACCCACTTGGCGTATGCATTGAAACCCGTGTCGGTGAGGACATAGGGGTCCGAAAGGTTCGAAATAATGATATTCAATGGTTCTCCCAAGTCGCCATCGGTAAACTTCAGGTATTGGTCAATTCTGTTGACAAAACTAGAGAAAAATTAGAACGTACATCAAGCAACCTCCCTCCATTAACCCTGGGATCTCCCCAGCCAATCAAGGCACTACGGCTGTCCTCGAGCAAGAGAGGTGACTGAGGGTCTACAGGAGAGGCCGCGACACAAGTCAGAACCAATATCCAGACCGTGTAGAGGAGCATTCGGGTGATCCAGGCTGATTCTAGAGCCTTCGCGCCGATGCTCGTTCAAACTGAAAGTGTTAAAAGGTGAGACAGTTAATAGTCCTTGCTGAGCGATAACTGGCAAATTAAAGGAGAGTTCTGAGGAGCGTGATACAATCTTTGTGGCTTGGGGTTCTGGCCAGTGGTGAAGCACCATGCATGCAGGCCGTCGGGAAAAGACAATTTCGAGGAATGGAGAAGAGCGGGGTTTGTTTTGCGAAACAGACATCTGACCGACACGTGCAGAGCTTTTACGCGCCGAATCGAAGAGTCAAGACTCAAGACAAGGTCAAAGGCGTAAAGCTTCAACCACATATCCTAGTCAACCGTTGTAATCCATTGCAGAACCGAATCATCGTCGACATAGTCCGGTGCGCATTAATGGAAGCTCTTGGTCAAAGAACTTGAGGTTGTCATAGGGCTCGTCGCTTCCTGTACCCGAATTGGAGGAACCGAGTTCCAAAGTTATGACAAGTCCCTCTTCAAAAACCCAGGAAGCCCATAGTTGTCGAGAATTGCCAGAAACCTCTGAACTGGGAGACTTGAGAAGTTGGAACTGGGAAACGGGTGAAAGAACTGCCGTGGTAGGAGGGCCAAATCGTCCCGGTTGTCCAGGACAATTCAGCAGCGTTTTTCATCTGCGGCTAATCCACAATGAGCACTGTATTAGCAGTACATCCAAGGGTATGTGGTCGTCATTGGTCGTGGTCGTCGTCATCGCCGTGGCTGGTCGCGATTGTTGTCCATGGTTGTCACAGGCAAGCCGGTCATTGATCGCAGCCCACGTGGTACAATATTCATGATGGATCTGTTGGACCGCCATTTCACTGTTTCTTCTTCCTCTCATCTTGTCAGCATTTATTCAGGACATTGACCATGGCCACACCGTCGTTGCCATTACCAGCGTTGTCGCCACCAAAGACGACCATCTTGGACTCAAAGCATACCCGCACACTGTCCCGGGATTCCGACGCAGATACCGCATCTCAAAAGTCAATTTCGCTTTCATCGCCCTCTGATTCGCCTAGGAACTCCATAATCAGTGACAAGGACCCCCGACAGTCGTTTGTGACGACGAGCTCAGACTCGTATTCGTACATTAGACGGGATTCAGATGCTTACAGTGGAATAGACGACGATGTCAGCCGGTTTGATGTCGCCGGTGGTCCCGCTGCTGTTCCATATGCACCAGTTGCGTCGGATACGTCAGCGTCGTGGGGCCGAGACGATTCAGGAGATAGCAGGTCGATACCATTGCCAACATACCCCCCAACCCAAAAGCACCACGACGACTCAGCATCCATTGCTTCATTTGCATCAACTTCTTCGAGAAAGGCTCGACCGGAATCTTTGGTGGTCTCGATTCCAAACGGCCAGCTCATCCTCGGAGTTGCTCTAGTTGATTTCAATCACCTAGTATGAATGCTCCGTAGCATCCAATTGCGACACTGTTGACTAATTCCGGGCATAGGTCGGACCTCGAGTGGAATTTTGGCGTGGAGAAGTCTTTGAGGATGAGGAGGTCGCAAAGATCCTACCTTTCCTCGCTCTACCAGATGGTGCTCATATGGTGCGTAGCCCGCGAGACTCTTGCGTAACTTTATTCACACACTCCCCCAGAGTGCCGAGGACTACTCCTACTTCCACATCGTCCAACCCGGGCCAAACCCGACAACTCTCTTCGGAATTTCGTAAGGCTTCATTTAATGACCGCAATCTTCGCAGTCTGACGATTACAGATGCAATCAACAAATCGCTGCATCAGAGCTTGTTAACAAGCCTGCGGATGTGACGCGGTCGACTGTCCAGAAAGCAGTTGTCGTGTTGGCGTCGAAGCCAGTGTTTGGACCTATTCGGTAAGCTCACGTCCTCTTTTGTCTTACTACTGAAATTCTGAGGCGATCTTTGTTGCGCTTTAGAGAAAAACTACGAGTTGTGACGACTGCGCTATTTGCACAGAGGTGTGTTAGGTTTTCCGTTTGCGTTCCAATATCAGGAAACAGCCGAACATTCCATAGGGATTTTAGCGATTACAAGATCCTCGAGGATTTCGGGGCGACTTTGGGGTTCTCATTGCCAAGTCAACTCACAGAGAGTGGACTTTACATGGGTGCGTTCCTTTTCTGGTGCTGTAGTCAAATTAATTCAACTTGTTCTCAATAGGAACCAGTCTGTCAGTGCATCGTTCAATAGCCATAGCTTCAAACTAATCGTCACCACAAAACAGTCGGGAACTGGTCCATACCTTCAGACAGCGCACCCTTGTGCTTGTGAAGGCTTTAATCCTACAGAAACGAGTACGTCCCCACATATTCTGGTACTTGATATCGACATTAACTGCATTCAAATTTTACAGATCATGTTCTACGGATACCCTGTGGAAAAGCTATGCACCTTCCAGTACTCTCTGGTATCCCTTCTTCCAGGTCAGCCTGACACAGTCTTAAACCCCTGATCCGACCTAAATGATCTGCCACAGGTCTGCTGCAGAATCTAGACGATTGTGGATCACCACCTCTGGCCACTAGAGCATCAAGCCTTAAGAAGCCTAACTCGTTGAAGACCTCTGATCGAAAGAGTATGCTCGCGTTCATGGGCCTACCGTTGGACATTTTCGGCCAGGTATGCGTCGAATTTCTACCACAGCCCTACATCGTCTAAAAATCCGTCAGGACGCCCTATTCCAACCATACTTACCTCTCCAACAATTGGACATGCTTCGCAACACCCCCAGCTGGCTTTGTGGATGCACGAATTCCATTGTGACGCAACAGAAGGAAATCGATCTCTTGGTCCATGTAGGTCCTTCTCCTCTAGACCTAGTGCCGGAGTCCGACTTTCATTGTTCTAGACCGATACTGGGATGTTCGAGTTCAGAGATCCACAACTTGAGCGGTCTGCAGGCCTGACCGCGGCGGATCGGAAGTGGATGGACGATATCATCAGAGATGTTAACGAGGGTTGGGACGAGGATGACCCCACTAAACCTCATGGAATGAAGTGAGCTTCTGGTTTCGCCTCTATAGACGAAACGCATTTCTGATGCGCTTCAGGTTCAAAGGCAGTGACGACTATTTGAGGTCTAAGGTACGGTTTCTCCTGTTCTTGCCGCGTGCTGTGCGTACTGACGATTGCATTCGTTTAGTTCGAAGAATACATCAACTCTGCACTTTCAACTGTGAAATACCGAGACTTTATGGCCAAAGGAGACGCTAGTGGCGTGCTGATAACGTCTGATGGTTAGCAATGTTTACTCACCTCAACAAATTATTGAAATGTTAATTGTCTTCGATCCAGGAAACGACATGAATGCCATCGAAGACTTTAACCCGCTTTGGGTATCAGAATTCAAAAAGACGCGAGCATACTCTGTTTGGGAACGAGTCACTGATTCGCTGCTTTTTGACATCGTCGAACCCCGGTAAGCCAACCACACACTGCCTGCAATCATTTCACCTTTGCTCACCACCCATATTTAAAGCCATCCCTGCAATGAAAAACCATCAGTCGTGGCAGATATCGGATTACGACTCCAAGAAGGTATCCAGGAACTCAAGCTTGACCAACAACTAGCACCAGCTCGAGAAGCTGTTGCAAGAACTTTTGCCACCGGCTCTACCAACCTTCTCAAAGCAGTCGAAGGCGTCCGTGGACGTTGGGCCCGATCAGCCAGCTCGTCATCGACAAACATAGCCCCAACCGATGCGTCCCGAGCCAGCACACCGCCAGTGGAGGTATCCAGATCTGATTTGGAGGGCGACGAAGGGCCGAAGACCGCCACGCAGCCAAGCTTCATCCGCCCATTTTCATTATCGTCCAAGGCATTCTCGCTCACATCACCTGGTCCCGCATCGACATCCTCCGCGGCTGCCACTACGCCTGCACCCTCTGAGCCTGCCAGTGGGGCTGCGAGCCCACTCAGCGGGTGGAGTGCGAATTTCAACTCGTTCGGATCCTTCTTCTCGGAGAAAGCGTCGAGGATGTCGCTGGGCACCAGACAGCGATCTCCGAGTGAGGACGTGCAGCAGCAGGATCAGCAGAAGAGGAGCTCTGCGTCTGCGTCTGCGGGAGGCGTGGCGAGGGAGGGACAGGTGAATGGGGATGCTAAGCATGCGTCGACCAAGTCTATGTCGACTTTTTCGACGTGGAGTAGTTTGAGTGCGTTGGTTTCGCCGCCTCCTGCGCAAAGCCAGCATCCTCAGCCGATGCCGCCATCACCTCCGCCACCTATGACACAGCCACCGGCGCAAATACCGGTAGAAGCACCGCTGCCCCCGACGTTGACCGCAGAGCCAGTGACGATTTCAAATCCGGGTGCAGATGTCAAAACGCAAAGTTAGGAGGGGTGATATGATACAAGTGGTGCTGTAACGGCACATTGGCGATGTAAAGAAGTGACACTGTTGTACTCACTAACTAATAATGTTGTTTGTAGAGAAGGCGTGTAACTGGCATTGGGCATGTATTATTTAACGAAGCATAGACGATCGACTCATCTATTTACCCAAAGTCTCGTAGTATTTTAAGGAGTATTTTAAGGAAGACGACACTGTGGCCAGACCGACCGGTTTTATTTCAATGTTTCGGTTGCTTTGGCCTGAGGTAATTTAACCTTGCCAGGCGCCTTCATTATTATCGACTTCTTTTTATCGCTTCCATTATCCCCACAGAACCAGATCTGACTGCTTCTTTTGCTACTACTAACTACTCCGCCGTTGTTAGTTGCTAACTATCTTCCGAAGCTGGACCTCGAGAAACCCTCCAAACCGGACTCTTACCAGACAGGATTCAGTGATGTTCAGGGCTGCTCCGGGTCTGGCACCTATCGAAAGCTCTTCGATACGGCCATTGAAGTTCGTTGGCGAACTGGACCATTCTTTCTTTCGTCTCGTGCGAGATGCGTGTCCAAAAGACTCTATTGAACGCCTATGAGACTTTTACCTACTTACCTACTCAAGACGGGGTATGCGATATAACTGTCAGTTCCTACCTATATGTCAATGAAATAATTACTATCTAGTATACTATACGAAGAAGGTCAAAGAAAATTGCCGAAAACATGGGGTATTGAAATTATTAAAACTTGCAAACCTATTTTTTGGTCGGAACAGTGAGTGGTGGTTGTTGTTGTTTGTCTATTCGTTCTTTCTGAGTCCTTGGAGCTGGACGTATTCGTAATAGTCTCCTCGTTTAGCGATCAATTGGTCATGAGTTCCGGATTCGCTGACACGCCCGTCTTTCACGAAGTAGCTGTCAAACCCAGGTCAGTCAGGAGTCTATACCTACAAGTTCGTGTTTCGGCTCCACTTACATGCAGTCGGCGTTTTGGATGGTAGATAATCTATGGGCAATGGCGATCGTGGTCCGTCCTCTAGAAGCTTGATCAAGTGCAGCCTGAACGACCTTCTCAGAGTTGGAGTCCAAAGCAGAAGTGGCCTAACAAAACACGAGTCAGTACATGATCCAAACGCGCCAACACCTGACCCACCTCATCTAATAGTAAGACCTTGGGATTGCGGAGCAGGGCACGCGCGATTGCAATGCGTTCTAAGTAACCAAAGATAGTCAGTAAATGTGACAAGCTTGATCAAAGCAGAAACGAAATGCGCACGTTTCTGACCACCGGAGAGCTGAGAGCCCTTGCCACCGACTTGGGTGTCAAAGCCGCTATAGGACGGTTATCAGGTTGACATTTTGATAGCACGAAACCAATACATACTCAGGTAATGAGTTGATAAACTCGAGAATGTTGGCGTTTCTGCACGCAGCTTCTATCTCTTCTTGGGTGACTTCCTCGACGGGCTTGATGGCTCCAAGAAGGATGTTGAACCTGACCGTGCCGGCATAAAGTGTTGGCTCTTGAGACACGAGGGCAATCTGCTTGCGATATTCTTGAACGTTGAGCTCGTCGATCTTCTCCCCGTCAAGCTGCAGAAAAAGCCGTTGAGAAAACTAAAACAAGTCATCAAAACATAGACGCTCACGTAGATTTCTCCGGCAAGTGGATCATAAAACCGTTCGACAAGTTGGATGCTAGAAGCGCACGAACAACGTCAGTCTCCTTATCTGCCAGTGATCAAACATAAAATGAAACGTACACAGTACTCTTTCCAGATCCACTGGCTCCAACCAAGGCAATATAAGTACCGGGCTGGACTTCAAACGAAAAGTCGCGCAAAACGCGGACGCTGGGTCGGGTAGGATACCTGAAATGGATGTTCTCGAAACGCAAGTGTCCCTTGACTAGAGTCGCATCAAGCTTCTTTCCAGATTCCGAGTTGGCATCGATTTCTGGCATGGAGTCCAACAACTTGATGATATCGGAGCCTGCTCCCTTGGCGGAAGAGACATCGGGCACGAAAGCGAAGACATTTCCGGCTTGGATGGCGCTGAATGTCGTACTCTATATCCCCAATAATCATTAAGTCACAAGGCAGCCGGGTGGAGAGAATTCACGTACCATGAGACCCACGAAGAACTGGAAGGTCGAGATCTCGCCTGTGGCAATCAATGTTGATCCGTACCAGAAGATGAGCGCGATTACGAAGAAGACGGTGGCTTGAGAGAACGAGAAGAGGCCTTGACTCCAGACAGAGGACTTGTTGGACTTCTTCAGAGGTCCCTCCAAACTGTGGCTGTAGAGGCGCAAGCAGTCATCTTCACGAGTGAGGGAAGCGACTGTGCGGATGGAGGCGGCGGCTTCGCAAGCCAGTTGTGCAGACTCTTCGTGAGCTTTCTTGTTGACTTGGTCCTTCATGACGACAACGCGCTGTAATAACAAGCGGATAAGCGATTGTAGACATCCATAACGTAGAAGATAACGAACCAAACGAATGTATCCGGGAGACACCAAAACAGGGATACAAGCTACAAGGGATTTAATGGTTAGATTATACATTTCCCATCTGGAAAACACACCTACCCATTCCGACGAGACCGAGTTTCCAGACAAATGCAAGGCCGAGAACAGAGCCAAGGATGAGGGTAGCGAAGGATTGAACAATAGCGCCCAAAGTAATGCCAGCCAGGCCGTTGACCTTTTCGGGGTTGCTGCTCAGCTTTGTAGTCAAAGCACCAGTCTAAAAACAAGAATGAATAAGTCAAAGCCTCGAGACGAGATGTCCAACTCACATTGTTCTCATCGCGGTCGAAGTACTCAACTATAACAGGTTTCAGATTAATATCATCGCAGAGTAATGCAGAAAACTCACCGTCTTGTCTGAGGATAGCCCTGAAGCTCAATGTTCGAAGTCGGGCAGTCAAAGCAGCAGCCGCGGAAGAAAGAAGGAAGTTGGTGAAACCAATCGACATGGTGGAAATAATGGCGATAAGGAAGAACCACAGTCCGTTTCTGTCACCATTCCTTCTGAGTAAAGCGCGGGATTCATCGCTAGTGGGGTCCACCTGAAAACCTTCAATACCCTTGGCAAACACGATACCAAAGGCGGGGTAAACAGATCCAGTGGCTGGAAAGGGGATAGGCGAGTTAATATTTTGGTCGAATGTGTTACGGACGAAAATACTCACCGACGGCGCTAAGAGTTCCCAATGCGTATTTGGGCCACTGATCCCGCACGAGCAATCCCATTCGCTTGAAAAGGAACGGTAAACTGTGGTCCCCTTCTTCTTTCTTGTCTCCTTGTCCGAGCTTTCGCTGTTCTATGATTTCGCTAGCGAGGGAACGTCCGGTGTTGCGACGACCGAGAGGAGCCTCTTCGCGAGCAGCCTTTTCCACGTTAGTCTCTCCAGTATCCGAACCTTCGGGGATGTCCTCAATTGCTTGAGCATCCTGGGCCTCACGAAGCTTCTGGGCTTGCACCAGTCGAGCGTAGGCGCCACCAGATGTCAACAGCTCATTGTGAGTACCGAATTCCAGAACTTCTCCTTCGCCCATAACGTAGATGATGTCGGCGTCCTTAATCGTGGACAAGCGGTGAGCAATGGTGATCGTTGTGCGACCTGTGAACGGAGAAAGGTACAAGTCAGCCCAACCTCGAAGGAAAAATACTATCAGAAAGAGGATACATACCAGCCGCGGCCTTATCGAGGGCATCTTGCACAACACCCTCAGATTGAGTATCAAGTGCGCTAGTAGCTTCATCAAGCAACAGGATCTTGGGATCCGAGACGATAGCGCGCGCAATGGCAATTCTCTGCTTTTGACCACCGGACAGGAGGAAACCGCGCTCTCCAACCATGGTATCGTACCCATCTGGAAGCTTGGAGATGAAACCGTCCGCGTTGGCCTTGACGCAAGCGTCTTTGATCAGTTGGAATTTCACGTCTTCAGACGCGTTTTCGAAAGGGGTGTTGATGAGACCATGTGCGACGTTTCCTTTGATAGTTGTGGCGAAAAGGATGGGCTCTTGGGACACTAGTCCAATCTGCGATCGCAACCACTTCAGGTTGAGGTCCTTGAGATCAATGCCGTCAAGTTTGACAAAACCATCAATCGGATCGTAGAACCGTTCAACGAGAGAAACGACGGTGGACTTTCCAGAGCCTGAAGCACCAACCAGAGCAGCAGTCTTTCCTGCCTTGAAGGTGAGTGAAAGGTTTTGAGCGACTGGGACAGTTGGTCGAGATGGATAACTGAAGTTGACATGCTCTAGCGTAATTTCGCCAACGACGTTCTTGGGTTTCAAGCCACCTTCGTTGGAGGAATCAATGTCAGGAACGCGGTCGATGGTCTGGTAAAGCTTTGCGGCAGCACCAAGACCGTTGGTGATGGCTAAAGGTAATAAAGTTAACATTCGATGTCATCGGCTCCGAGGTATGCACGAACCTTGCATTTCCGGTGCCATAAGTGCAAGTGAGAAGGAACCGATCAGAATGGCAAGAATAACGTTGATGATTTCACCGGGAGTGGCTATAGTTAAATGCTTTGAGATAAGTGACATCCAACGCAGCACAGCACAACGTACCATGGCCGGCGAGGATAAGCGTGGTACCAAAGTAGAAAGCTGAGGAAGATTATGTTAGCAATTCTGTTGGGACTGGTTAGTGTTACGTTCCACAAAACGGCTTACCCAGGGCGTATGCAGAGTAAATCACAAAGAAGAACACAGCAAGACTTCCACCATGCCAAGCGGACGACTTCAAGTCAACAGCAAGCGACTGATAAATGTAGTTGTCATACAACTTGGCGAGGGTCTTTTGAGTTCCAAACGCTTGTGCAGTTCGAACAGTCGAGATAACCTCTTCGGCCACCGTACCACCTTCGGCAACATGTTTGAGCGACAACCTGCGAGTAATCAGTTAGTTCAAATGAATTGATGGTCCATACGCCTGGTAAACCGCAACGTACTGCCTATAGCCGGAAACAAATTTGTTCATGACTCCACCGGTGATACCAATGCAAGGGAGGATGACGGACAGGGCCAGGGCGAGACGCCACGAGCGGATATACGCCAGGATGAAACCGCAGAAGAATGCACCTATAAAGTTGACAACAAGGGCGACCTTCTCGGATATGCCCTGCTGCACAAGATCTATAGAGAGAAATAAGGCTGTGAGCACTCGTTTGGGAGAATGGCAGGGAACACAAGCCTACGGGTATCTGTTTGAATGCGTGTGGCAACTTCTCCCGCTCCTACGTTGTCGAAAAACGCAATATCCTGTCTGAGAACAGCTCGGAGGTATGCTTCACGAATACGTTTTGCGTTGACCTCGCCCGTGTATACCCAAATGTACATGAAGGTGTAGGTACATACAAATATTCCAATACCTGAGCCAGGGCATCAGAAAAGATGGGCCTCAAAAGGTCGGACATACTCACCGATATAAACCAAATAGCTAGCATTGTTAGCGGCTGCACGTTTGAAGCTCTCAGCTGCCACAGGGACCTGCTCTGCGAAGCCAGGTACGCCTTGTCGCGCCTTTTCGGCAACAGTTCCAAAGTTGACGAATTCTTGGGTCAGATTACCAAACAGGAGGGACATCAACGGCTGCATGGTAGATGTTAGTCAATATTTCGAATTGCAGAGTTTGAATTGTAAACACCTGTGCAGCACCTGCCGCAGCCGCAGCAACAAGACCAATTGCATTAATGAACAATTCGAACTTGGTGGAGAATCTGGGGAAAGTTGACGTCGAGTTAGGAACAGAAAGAAAGTAGGGCGAATTATGAAGTTCACCTGAAAAGTTGAGGAAAGGTGACTGGTGGAACCTCTGGCTCTACTGGCTTGACCTCTGTGGTAGTTTCTGAGGCAGCGGCACTTTTCTCCTCGTGCTCAGAGGGTAGGGGGGAAGACTTGTTGCGTGAAAACCAGCCTTTGGATTCTTTGGGGTCTCGCGCCATGGCTGGTTTCTCACCTGAGCTACTGGGCCTCGACATGGCTGTAGTAGGAGGCCTCGTCTAGCTGAGTGTGCTGTGGGCTGGCTGGGTGATTGCGCTACAAGCGCTAGCCAAGTGAATGAATGTCACCATGGTTTATATCAGACACTCGGCCCCCGTGGAAACAAACTACGTAAGCCAACTGACGAGCCTTTGCCCTTCCACAACCGATTCCTGCCGCTCCATGGCATACTACTCAATTGACCTCCGGAGTTTGTAGCCACTGACTCACGTTGATCATCATCGGACTCGGAGGCGTCTGTGACTCGTTCATTATTTCGCTTGAGATTCAGCTTGATCTCGGGTCCAAAGTGTACATTGTCGACACTAATAATACGTTAATCGAGTTCTCCGAACTTATCTTTCATAGCTGCGCACTGCGGACTGGTCACAACCGACTGCGGGCACCCCGGAGAAGCACATCTAGCACCCAAATTACTACATATCATACTTACCTAAGTACCGTAACAAATGCGTTATGCTTGTTCTAACTTCGAAGTCAAGCATGTAAGTATACTTATATTGCGATTCGTATCACTATGATCCATTGTCTGCCGCATGCCCGACGCAAGCCCTGCCGAATAATAATCTGCCTTCTTCGAGTCTTCGAATTCTGTGGGGTCTGAGTCAACTACAGAGCTTCTTGATTGTTCATAGTTCTCAAGTACATCCCGTCGACCTCAAAAGAGTTTGGAGTCCAGACTAAATCGCAGAACGGCAAAACTCGGGATGGACTGCCAGCAAGTGCTCACTTCGGACTCTATGACAGTCACGCTATCTTACAGTTGAATGTGCCATAGATCCGTATACATCGCGCACTACACGCAGTGACTTGAGTGATTGTTTAACATCCGGAAGAGTCAAACGGTAAACGGTTCGCGTTCACCACTCTGACTTTGATGTGGGGTGGTGACTCGGAAGTATCAGTCCGGGACCGATATTTTCGGCAGGGAGATTTCAGTTGGCGACTATCTTGATGGAAGCCTGTAAAGGCAGTTCAATTGTTTGGTGGAATTCCAGGAACAGCCGGTCTTTCCACTCTGGGCGAGCCTTCTTGCCATATTACAGCCTCTTTTTTGGATAATATAACTAACAGAAAGTGCGCTTTGTTTTGTCTCCTATGCTCAATAATCCTTAATCTAGTCACACTGCAATTTTACGAGGCAAGAAGGCTTCGTCGCAAACCTCTTGAAGGCTTCCGAAGATCACACCGCCCAGTCTGAAAAGCTGGAACCCCCTATATTCCAAGGCAAAGAACAAGCCATTGATGTCCTTTGATCAGAAGGGTAGGCACCACCCAGTGCCTATGTCCCAGCTGTTTTAGTGACGCCCTGTAATCGGTAACCGCAACAAGCCAAGGCGTCATGGCTGCCCCCTATTCTCTATCCAGTGGCAGCCAGCAGCGGCTAGTGAAGAAGTCCGAGTCAAAAGGCAATCGGCAAGTATGTAGCTTTAAAGCATGTTCTTGACCACTCAGAGTCTGTCCCCCTGATCTTTGACATTCTTGATCGGGAGTACAGAGCACACCTCTTGGTGTGTGGCAGAGCTCCATCGTAACGAAGGCCCACGAAGTCTACTTTGGTGCTACGCAAGGCAAAAAACGACGCCAAAAATCATAGATAGGTCGCATCAATCGAAATTAGCGCCCGATCGATACTATGCCTTGGCATGCGGTTCCTGTTGCTGACTTAGCAGATCAACCCCTGACAAATCGTGCCCTTCGCCCTGACTGCAACCAGGGTGAGCACCTCATCTTCCCCCTCACTCGCGTCCTTTGAAGTGGGCTGGACGGGCTGCGCCGATATGGAGAAGGTGAGAAGCACTCGTTGGCTACAGGCCACGGCAATGCTGATTGGAACGTTAATACATAGCTCCGCATCTCCGTCAAGAAATGGAAAGAAGCAAGATATAAGGATGAAGATCCTGCAGCGAGATCAGCGAGATTGACGAGAGTCGGTACGAAATCCACCCCATTTTTATTCCTTTCTCGCAGTTAAACTGATCTTATGATAGCTGCTCAAGCATTTGCGGGTGCCAGCAACTTCCAGCTGCAAGACGTTCAGGTCAACGTCGCAGGAGGGGATATTGTAAACAACAACTCCAACGTAACCCATGTCCACAACTATGCATGTAAGTCCACTCCATGTCCGTCATTATTTGTTGCGCTGACGCATTCTAGCTATAACAGCAGAAATGCATGAAGCCTTCCGTCGCTTAGCCGATCCGAAAGGATGTACATGGGATCCCTCTCGAACCTGCTTGCCTGGAACGCGTTTGGCACATATCGAGGAAACGTCTTCTTGGATCAATGCTCCGATAGAAGACTCAGGCAGCGCTGAAACCTTTTTGGTTGCACAAGGGGCAGGAAGCGGAAAGTCGGCACTTGCACACAGTGTTTGTCAGCGAGCAGACGTTGAAAGGCGCCTCTTAGCGAGTTTCTTCTTCAGTCAAATGAATGCACAGCACTCCACTGTCTCCAACCTGATGGCCGCCATCATACGGGGGCTGTGTAGCATCGGGGAGGATATCAAGGAACGAGTTGGCAAGATCCTCATAGAAGACAGTAGCTTAGCGTCGGCCACTCCAGAGCTCCAATTCACGAAAATCATCCTACCGGTCTGCACCGCTTTGCCCCCCGACCGACCATATGTCGTCGTCATTGATGCCCTCGACGAGCTTCGCGACGTTTCTCTCCTCAAACTTCTCCGCGACTCCATTCCACGTCTACCCCCTTCATTCCGTATTTTCCTCACCACACGCCCGGAGCAACGCATAATGATGTACCTCGAGAAGCAACGCAATGTTCGACAATCGTCGTTTCCTATGACAGGAGAGCTCAGCCGCCAAGACCTTGAGGTATACATCCGGCACCGTCTGTCTGAGACCGATTACGGCCCAGATATCCCCCAAAAGCTACTTGAATCGTTCGTGTACAAAACCGAAGGCGTTTTCCTATGGGCTGCCACTGTTCTCAACCACCTGGACGAGGCGTTCGACCCTGTAGAGGAGCTTCAAGACATCGTTGCCAGCAAGAGCGATCACTGGAAGGAGAGCCCAGACGCTACCAAGCAACTGGACGACATCTACGAGCGCATTCTCTCCCAAATGAAATGGACAGATACCAAGTTCACCCGAATCTACCAAATTGTGGTGGGAGCGCTGGTAACCCTGATGGCACCCTTGTCGCCTACCGCACTCGCCTCTCTCTATGCCCCCGAAGGTGTCAGTATCAGCGACATTTCGCGCTTATGCGTCATTCTACGGCCACTTCTACATCATTACGACTCGAAGGACAATACCCAGCCGCTTCGACTGCTTCATCTCTCTGTGCAGCAGTATCTGACGGAGCGAGCACCATCACCCTATCGCATCGACTGCAGTTCCCATCATGTCAAGCTATCAAAGCATACTCTCCTCACAATCAAAAAGGACCTAAACCCCCAAAACGTTCCGATTCTTGGATACTCTATCTCATCCGACGCCGAAGACTCTCTTAGTCCCGAGTCCTCGGGAACCAAAGTGCCTGAGCTCAGCAAGCAATCAATGCCGGAGCATATCTGGTACGCAAGTCGTTTCTTCGACGACCACTTGCTAGAATCTCCAGCCGATCAAATGGACAAGTCGCATGTCCAGCTCATTCACGACCTTTTGCTCAACCCGCGCCCGATTTTGGAGGTCACTGCATCAATGGGGTTCGTTGTCGACCTTGGAAGTATTAGGGACTGGGTCACGAAGCTGGTATGGGTGTCTTTTGTAATCCACGCTCATGACTCACAGTTTGTCTAGAGCTTTTCTGCCCCTCCCCTTCCGATGCGGGCTGCCCAGTCGCTCTACGGTGTTGCGAACTGCCTCCAGGCTGTTTGGCGCAGTCGAGAGGCATGGAGCACGAGCAAAGAAGCGATTGTCATCTGTCGAACGTTCGTGGACAAAGACCCTGATCTCTATGTTCGATCTCGACTCGTGCTCTCCATGTGCATCATGTCGCAAGCCCTCCTGTATCTGTGGCCGCCGCAGTTCGAAACCAGTCTAGAGATTTCAAGGGAGGGCCTGGATATTGTGCGTATGCTTATACAGGAGAACCCCACTAGATTCCAACACATTCTTGTGCGGCTTCTCATATCCCACGCATCCTCACTTCGCGGGCTTCATAGGATCGACGAAGCACTTCAAACATCCCTTGAAGCAGTCGATGTCTGCAGAAAGTTTGCCTCAACAGACCAGCGACGCTACGCACCTCATCTCGCCGACGCCCTCCAAAACCTTGGATTTGAGCTGCGCACGGCGATGCGCTACGAAGAAACTCTTCCGGTATCCCGTGAAGAGATTGCTCTTCGTCGCCAAATATTAGCCGACGATACTACCGGCTCTTCAAGGATCATAAATGACCTCGCCTGGTCGCTCACCAAATATGGCGCATACCTGACCGTGGCTGGTCACAAAGAGGAGGCCCTTGTACCCTTGAAGGAAGCCACAGAGCTCTACCGCCAACTTGCGGCAACCAGCTTCAAGGAACATGGTCGACACCTATCCTCATCCCTTGCGAAATACGCTTGCAACCTCTCCGCATGTCAGAAATACGAGGAGGCGACTGTGGTGACGTCCGAGGCGATCGAATTGCTTCGCCAGGGGCACGGAGACGACGCTTGGGACCCCCTACTTTTGACTCCGCTGTGGACCTGCGCCTCGAGTCTCACCAAACTCGAACGGAATGAGGAAGCCATCAGCCCGGCTATGGAAGGCCTCGCCATCTCCCG
Source organism: Coprinopsis marcescibilis (assembly GCA_004369085.1). Classification (NCBI taxonomy): domain Eukaryota; kingdom Fungi; phylum Basidiomycota; class Agaricomycetes; order Agaricales; family Psathyrellaceae; genus Coprinopsis; species Coprinopsis marcescibilis. The sequence goes on from ML210226.1 coordinate 108,469, forward strand.
CAACCTGTTCGAATACAACTCTGGCTACCAATTCGCAGTCGCTTGGTCACTCAACATCCTGACCTTTGCGTACAACGCTTGCAAGCAGTACAATGAGGCGGCGCCTTTGGGGAAGGAGGCCGTCGAGCTCTATCGAGAATTGGCGGAGAAGAACCCGGCGCCGTACGAGAGGAGCTTGGGGGATTCGGAGGCGCTCCATGACCGCTTTTACCCGTCGGATTCTGACCTTGCCAACTCGCTCTATACCTACTCTGTGAGCCTTGCGGGGATGGGGGAGCGTGATGCTGCTCTCAAGGAGGCCAAGGAGGCAATCGTCGTCCTTCAGAGGATGAGCGAAAGGTTCCCAGAGAGATTCCAGGCTAAGCTCGCCGATGCAGTCAAGCTGGTTGATGAGCTGGAGGCGTTGGAACATTAGTGGAGGCGGAGGGAGGTATGCGCTTTGTGAGATCTGAGCTACGGGAGATTGGAATTGACAATGGACAAATGTACTTGTAGTCGCAGTAGTTAATGATACCCTGACCGGCAGATACGTCAACACTGAAATGGCAAAAATACTTATTGAATTTCGACCTTGAGTTCAGAAAGAGCGCTCAGGGGCATTTGATCACGATGTGCATGCAACGACTGTTATGATTGCGGGGCATTTGCAGGAAACAAACTGTTAGTGGCCACAGCCACACTCCTATCAATGTCAAGTCTTAAGTTGCTGAGAGCGAATGAGATGCCGGAGTGCCGACGCCGCTCCCTCGAGTTAAGACTGCGACTTGGCCAAGCGCTTATTTCTGAAAGTGGTTACAATCGTTCGAGGCCTTGACCATCGAAACAGCGACATGTACGGATCTTTAGAGCCTTTCATGTCCCCTGGCTGACTTTTTGGATCATAGCTGTATCTATGCGAGGCGCCCTGAAGAGCTCCCTCGCTGTCAGGTAACGGTCGAAGCGGTTGCGACGTACCGTGTGCACAAACCATGACGTGCAGGTGTTGAGTAAAACTTTACTCGATGGGCTGTCCGGTTCCTGGGGGTGTGTTGCTTGCTGCATACTCGGGAGTGGCATGTTCAGTCTGCTTGTACTACTTACTATTACTCGAGTCTGGTATGCATCTACATATTCATTTGGGGATCGCATTGTGCTATATGCCGACCAAGTTGCACTTCATGACCATTGTCAGTACCTAGTTATCACCTGCTGCAATGATAGAGAGGGCTTCGCAGTCCGAGTATGTCAGTATGATAGGAATATTGATGTGCTTCAAGTATGCATGTGCATTGTGCATTGTGCCTTGTGCAAAGAACCCCGTCGGTGATTATCATCGTATGTGCCGAGCGCTGCGAGTACTGCTGTAGAGATTGGATGAAGGGTACTTACTTTATGTCACCTTCCATTTAATATGTCCTGCGGTAAGTGCGTTAAGTCAGCACGCAAACCTTTCCGTCATAATTCGGAAGGTTGATCTATTTCCGGGCACTTCGTCTTCGTATGGGACCGTATCAGACTTCTAAGAGAAGCAATAGACAACACTTATGCGAATATCTTATATCTTGGTCTTGGATGTATTGTAGTCACTCGTAGGGGTCCGCCGGTCGGCGATTATAATAATTACTGGGCTGGTGTTTCGCACCGGACATAGCCGTGTTGATGATGACGATATCCGGTGAATTCGTGGATAAACTAGAATAGCTCTCGCAAGGTGGTATCGAGGATTTTCCTCGGTCTTGGATGTGTTCCAGGAGAGAAGCAGCAGCCATATGCTCTTGTGAAGCGGATAAGACTCTCGAAGACGTTTTAACTGAGAGGTATGTGATGGTGGCTGAGTGCTGAGAATGTGAATGAGAGGCAAGCTTAGAGTGGCAGTTATTTTGGACTTTGTTGCTCACGGCCGATGGGTTCACACTCTGCGTGCATAAGATTGCAAATGGAATATGCTAAAAATAGCTTTAGTTCGCATTATAACTCGGAATGTCGTTCCGGGAGTATAGCACCCACAGAAAAACGAGAGAAGTCGAACAAACGGTATGCCAATACCATACCAATACGCAGCCTTCCAGAAAACTGTCGAGACCTTCCTCCACCGCGAAACGTTTCTCATCGAAGACATCGAACAAAGAACTCGGAGCTTTGTCCCAGCTCCTGGGTCTTTACTTCCTCTAGATGTGAGTTTTGTGTTTATTATTAGCCTAAGTTGGTGTTTCGCGCTTACCCTGTGTAGTAGTACATAGTAGTAAGTACGTGAAGTATTCCGGATCTTGGCCAAGGTTTGAGTCCCTCTGGGCCTTCTTCTGCGGGAGGGGCGCATCAGAAACGCGGGTCCAGCCAGGGTTTCTCACTTTTAGATACCGGCGCTAGCGCCATGTCAGACCAAGACATACCTATATCCCGACAAACTCGATTAATAAAAAATTCCGTCCACTCAACTACTTAACATGGACTGGTCCCAACCAAGTAAGTAAGCAGCATTGAAACGCATTGGGTTAAGGCTCGTTTATAATGAACAAACAAAGCAGGCGTGACCCAGCCTCGAGGCTACCCGAGCGCTGAAACCCCGAGTTTTGTTTACCGCCTCGAGGATCGAGGAAGGCTCTGATGGTTCTGATGCCGTGCCTTCCCGGTCCACCACCTTCGGACGAGTCCACGGTCATAAACGGGCATTACACATCTACCATAGTACCAAAATGGTAGCAGAAGAGCCTCGAGGCTCGAAGGCCGCCCAAGGCTCAACGGCAGCCTTAGTGTTTGCGCGATGATTACCGTGTTTTCGGAATAATGGATACATATGTGTATTTGTATATTCTTGAGGGGGGTTGCCGTAACTCACAAGTTCTCACTCGACTTGTTACTTGTTTCTATACATTGATTATTTAAGAGAGCTTACTGGAGCTTTGAGGACAGCTCGGAGTTTTGGTTCCAGGAACGCGCCTGCGGCGTCGCTGCGACGCACGTCATCTTTCGACATTTTCTGGAATTTTCATACAAATGGCTTGACGCGCCTCGGTAGTTAGTCCGAGGGTATATGCGGTACTTCACGCTCAAGCTTATGCTCAGAGAATTCTAGCCTTGACTCTATTGCCGTATGGTGACCCTGGACCATCCATGTGTCCTACCTTACTTCTTCCTGGACGCCACTCCCGCTGCTACGGTCACGCGAGGGTCAAAGTGCAACTTGAGTTCCGAGTCGTCGTCGAGTAAGCCTGGGTGTTCCCAGGAACGTTCTGATGCATAGTATTAGTATTAACTTACTTGTGGTACACAAGTTTTTGAAGATCCAGCTTGTTCTCTGTGGCGTACATACTGTGCATGATTCAAGTGGTTCTTGATCCCCGTCGCGCTGCATGGTCTCACCTTCTCGTGCAGCGTAATAACAACTTTCAGGAATCAGAAGCTTTGGAAGTTGGATTTTGAAATTTGGGGGTGTCGTCACAGGTTGGCTTGTTTATGACGTCGGTGTGCATGGTATGTAGTAGAATCGAAATTAAAAATTTCCGGGTGGATTTCGTTTCGTTTCGGCCGGGAGTCCATAACTTGTGAAAGAAGCGCCTGATGGAAAGTGGAGTCCTATTAATAATAATGTTTGCAATGGCTCGTCGGGATTACAGTCGCCTAGGACCGTCATTGAACTCATAGAACCCGTCGATGCGCCCCACCACGTTGGGATGGGGTCACAAGGTGGCCCTTGTACAGAGTGTGTTTGTTGTGGGGGTGGCGTGCTGCGTTGAAACTTGATTATTGATTTTGTGACGACCTTGGAGACGACGCGGGAAGGGCGAGGAGATCACATGTGTATAGGCAGGAGACTGGAGTGCCACAGCCGAGGAGATCAGGTGTGTTCGTCAGTGCGAATGAATGTGTGGCGGTAGGGAATAGTGGGCGGGTCAGTTGGCATTTGATGAAATTTCTGTTAGAGGTAGGTGATTCATTTGAGTGTTTGTATAGTTAAACGGTGATATCGGAACATTCGTTTTCTGGGTCATTAGGTGCACTCGCAATACTTAGCGTATCGCTGTGTGTTCCAGTGCCCGACGCCGATCAGGATAATTGTTGGGCGCCTTGACGTGCTCCTGTGTGGCCGGCTGGTTGGTTGTTATAAATGGTGATAGACAAAAAGCGATGAATTTAGCTTTGAAATGACGATAACAGACTGCAACCGTTGTTCGTTTGAAAATCGAGCATCACAAACTTGAAGGGGTTCCTTGATTCCCGGGCTCTGTAAGGAAATATTAATTTTTGGGTGTGTCTCCGTTTGAGGGGTCGTCTGAGGAGATGATACTATGTAGACACCCTGGGATACTACTATAGAAGAATCGTAGAACTGGTAGAAGGACGTGGAAGCGATAACCAGGTGGTATCTCCCAGCCTTCTAGAGGCGGCAACGGTCGTCTTCTCCTCGTCCCGTCTCCGTTGTCTTCTAGGCGTAACCTTTTGATTTGCTTCCGCAACCAGCCTGAGATCGTGTGGCCCAGCTCTGTTGGCTAGCCCCTAGCAAGCTGGTTAGGCTGGACTAGAAAGTCTAGAGGAGACGTAAAGTAAAGATATTCAAGAGGCAGAATATGTCGAGTTCATTTATCATTGGACACTGAGAAGAGTGGGGCCAGAGGGCGGGTCAATGATGTCGATCGTTGCGGAAGCGACCCGACTGGTTGCCAAGGCGGCGGCAAGGCAGGGCCAAATTGGGGTGACAGCTCTAGAAACGCCCAACAGCTGTGAAGCGCTGACTGCTGTCTACCGACTTCTACTCTTGACTCTCACCAGCACGCCAAACCAGAAAACCCCTTGTTCATCATCAGCATTTACAGCTAACCAGATATTTTATTTTTATTTTAGGTCTAAGAGATCTAGATCGGAGACATTGAGTCCGAAATCATTTGCGCGGCTGCCATCAACCGCAGACAAATCGTTTCTCCGAATAGCTGGTTGGGTGTACCCACGCTGGCAGTATGGATTCTTGGGTTAATAACCCTCATCGCCTTGCCGTAAACAACCACTACCCTTTTGCTTTGACCCTTGAGCAAAAATCTGCTGCAGGCCATCCGGACTCTGTCTTTGTGCGAGACCCGCCCAGGGATACTCTACCCACCTCGCAGTTCGAATCCTGGGGTCAGTCTCTTGATTCGCCTTTGGTAAGTGGCTCAGCTTTTTATCCTGGAGTACAGATTTTGACGCGTCGTCGCGTTTCAAGGCATTTCTACACAACGAATCAGCGGAATTCCTACTAGAGACAGTTTCAGCGGTCCATTTCTACCAAAACTTGCACAATATATCAACAGGAGGGAGCAAGCCCAACGACTACGCCATGGTCAGACGCGGTTCAATTCAGTTTCTGCAGTCTCTACTTCCACTATCACCAGCCACCTCCACCAACAGCGGGGACCAAACGCCACGTAGTCGAGCTAATTCACGGTCTTCAGTGGCAGGCACCAGCAAAGCCAATACGCCACGTTCACCCGCTGAATTGCAATTCCCCGCTATTCCTATCCCATCGACTTCCTCAGCTTCTACCGCCGGCACTTCTTCCTCACCACCGCTCGATTTCCTACTAGATGACGATCCATTTGCCAATCTTACGTCTCTGACGCCAATCGTATCGCGTGTCAACGCGTCTACACCAACTGCACCACCTCCGCCAGAAATCGTATCCTTGAACCCACCCCCGCGTTCCCCGCTTATGCCGTTAATCGACGAGGTTCCAAAGAAATCGCTCGTGCGCGCAGATTCTGCAGAAGCACTGCCGACAGCTCGCCAGCGGGCTTTCTCAATTGCCCGTTCTCCAAAACCGGCATACCGACGACCAGCCTTCCAATCCCGTCCATCTCTCCCCTCCCTCAACACCCTTGCCCAAATGAACGTTGTTCTCACGAAGAAAGTGGGTTATTCCATCAGTCATTCATGCTTTTGATTTAAAATTAACTAACATCGTGCTTGTTCCTAGGTTCGAAAGGGACGTGTTGGAGCAGGGTTACCGTTTGAGCCATGGGATAATACACCTGACAGTGACATGCCAACGCGGGTACTGCAGGATGTCGAATCGAAGGAGACCGAGTCTTTGCCTGTCGGGACCCAGCCCTTGCTGCCCAGCCAGCTCTTGCAGATGTCAAGCGCAGCACCCGGCGCCCAACAGATAGGCAGCCAGTATTCCCATGTCGATATCGCATCTTCCGGTTCCGCAAGTTCCTCGGACACGTTTTCTTCACGTTCGGCATATTCACCCCTTCCTCGCAACCCTGATACCTCCGGCACCGACCCCCTCGACAATATCAAACCTAAAGCGACTATCCCTTCATACCCCGGCCAGCACAATTTTTTGGATCATTTGTATGCAGATACCCGGATTTCTGGCGACGAATACGACGATGGGTTTGAAGTTCGGCCTCCTCCGCCTGCGCTAGAGGGGAATAGCGCTTATTTTCATCACCAGGATCAGGAGCGACAAGCGACAGCATCGGAATTGGACATTCATACCCATACGACCACGACCAATACCATCTTTGGCGTTTCAACCACGAGCACCACAGCAACCACGAGTGGGCTGGTAACCATCCCATCTCAATCTCGACCTGCGACGACAGCATCAGCTTCATCAGCATCCACTCATGACGAACCATCACCACCAGCATCATCAAGAGTGTCCATTGATCTGGGCCCATCGTCCCCGGTAGCAACATCGTCATCATCACTTTCGAGATCTGTTTCGAATTCGTCCAATTCGTCTGCTAGCTCGTATGGCGCGTTGGAGTTGGGCGCGCGGTCTTATCACGAAGAACATGGTATTCCGAGCTCGGGATCTGGATCGGCGTCGGGAAGTGTGCTTTGCACGCCGAGTTCAAGTTATTCGGCATTATCGAGGTCGAGCTCTAATTCCAATTCCAATTATTGTAATCGATACCCACGGCATGCTCGTCTGCCTCCACCGACCATCCCGCTCCCTCCGCCTCCGACACCAGCAAGTCCCAACGGCAACATTCCATTGCACCCTTCCTACTCTTCGTCGTCTTCGGTTTCTGCCTCGCCGTCCACCCGCTATGAGGATTTCCACCACTATGCGGGCACGCCTTTGACGAACAGGACGCGTAGTAGTTCGGAGGAGAGTGAGCCGCTGAGGTCTCCACGCGACGCCGAGTATCAGCCGTTTGGGTTCGTCTCAACGTCGTATTTCCCGCCTTATCCGAGTTGTTCGAATATCAGTGTTACCGGTGTGGATCGGGTTGCGAGTTGGAGGAATGGATTTGGGAGTTCGAGCAGCCGGGCGACGTATCTTTCGGATTTAGAACTTGGGGATCCGTTTGGAGTGGAGTCGCCTTTGATTGGGGGTGAAGAGGATGGGTTGGGGGGAGTTGGAGGTGTGAAGCCTGTAAAGTTTGCGTTGAAGAGGCCGCATCCGAATGCGAGGAGTAGGTCGAGGTCGTCTTTTGGAGATGGGGTGTTGGAGGAGGGGGGTTTGGATGATGATCCGTTTCTGGTGAATCACCGTCCGTTCCAGACGCGAGCTTACGGCGATGGACAGGATTGTTACGAGAGTCCGGTGTCAGGCGGGTTTGGTGCGAGGTCGAGGTCGAGTACGCATTCGTCTGGGGGCAGGAACCATTTGGGGGTTGGGTTGGGTGTGGGGAGTGGTGTGGGGTCTTGTCCGTCGAGTGCGGATACTGTTCGGCCGCGTGTTGTTTGTGGTGGGATGGGATGGGGAAGTGGAGATGGGGAGGGCGAGTCTGGTCCTTGGATGGGGGTTGGTGAGCGGGGAAGGGAGGCCGTGTTTGAGGGAGGGAACTCGGAGGATGTTGAGGGTGGACGAGAAGGGTGGTGTGCGGGCTTTAGCTCCGCAGCTAAATCGGGCGAGGAGGGTGATTGTGTTGATGGGCCTGGATTGTCGTGCGAGAATGAGCTTGAATGGGGTGAACAAGGAGACTTGGAACGGGGAGGGCACCAACTCGAACCACTTGGACAAGAGTTGCAACTCGGACCATTTTCTGACGGACCACAACATCAATATCACCGGCAGTCTGAGTTGCAAAGGGAGAGAGTTGAGGTTGAACAAGGGGAAGAAGAGGAAGCCAGACGGGAACGTGAGGAACGGGAACGATTGGCCCTGCTTGATAGGACGGTGATGTCACCTCCGCCGTTGATGATGGCTGGTGTGGCGAATTCGATGTTGAACCTGAACTTTGATGATGGTTGTGCGATGCAAGCGAACTTGAACTCGAACATGAATGTGCAACAGCGTCTACGTGGCGAGTATAGGGGGCCTGGGGGTGGATATGGCCATGGGTTTGGAGCGTTTGGGGAAAGTGTCGATGCGAGTGGTGGAGGGGGTGGGGAGTATCGCTCGAGGAGCCAGCATGCCAACGGCCAGAACGGAGCCAATTCCAATGTCAACGCCAGCAACACCTTTTCGTCGGCGTACTACAACGGTGGATCTGGTGGACGAGGGGTGAATGGCTGGGGCCGAGGAGACGACGAGGACGATGACCGGCGACGACAACCGAATCGACAGATGTACAATGGGCATGCGATCAGTGGTACGACTACGAGTTCGAGTGCGGTTTCTGAAGATGAGGATGAGGATGAGAGGCGGGATTCGAGTGATTCGACGGATGATTATGGTCGGTCGCCGTTGTCGAGTGCGGGTGCGAGGCCTGTTCCTGGTCGTGCGAGGAGTCGGAGTAGTGGGTCGAGGGCCAAGGGCAGCTTTGTGCCCACATCACCTACCACCGCGTCTCGTCCGCAGTTCCCACCGATGCCTACTAGTTCAAGGGCGAGTCGTGCGTCGGGTGTGGTTGGGACGAGCACTGCGACGACGGATGATGAAGATGACGATGATGTGCCGCTTGCACAGAGGATCCCGACTGCTTTGAAAGCGCAAAAGTCGATCAGGAAGCAGGTGAGGAGGGAGAGGGATGAGAGGCGGGCTGCGCGGCAGGAGAGAGGGGATGTCGGGTATGGTGAGGGGGTCCCGGGAGAGAGGGAGTGGGAGAGGGAAAGACATACGACGTTGAGGCCTGCGGGTGCTGGGGGACCTTTTATCCCACCGCTTGGGATGTCCAGCTCGCAGGACGCTGCTATGCATGCTGTTGCGGCCGCTGGCATGTCTGGAGGTGGTGTGGCTGTGCCTGTTTCTAGGCATGTGTCGCAGAGGCATCCGAGTCAGCCTGGGGTTGTGTCTCCCAATGGATTCGCGTTCTCGCCTGATGACCTTGCGAAGAGGTTGCAGAGTGTGCAGGTTCAGTTGGTTGATGGGACCCCTCCGCCTTATTCGACTGGAGTTTCGATATCTCCCGACAAGGCTTATGCGGTGGGGCATTCAAGGGGGAGGAGCGTGAAGGATGCTACTGCAGGGAGCCCGCCGAGTCCGTTGGTCAACCCAGTCAAGACGGGTGGGGCGCCGCTCAGATCTGCGAGGTCATTCCATCATGCGGAAAGGAGGCCTTTTGCAGAGGAACATCATTCGCATCATCAACACAGTGCCAGCCACAACCACGCCCAGGGTCATGTCCAGCCAACCCATGGTGTGCCTTTGCCTGTTGATGCCGAGCAGAGGATCGCGACTGCCAGTTTGTCGAGGAGGGGCACTACAGCTACGAGGAGCCAGAGTCGGCCTCGGGGCGAATCTGTTGGTGCGCATGGTCAGAGTGAGCCGTCGGCTGTGATGAGGAACAGGAGTTTATCGGTCTCGCGGAATGGACAGGGACATAGTTCATCGCATGCTTCGGGGCATCATAACCAGCATCCGCATCACCAGTACGACGAGTTTGGAGCGCCGCCACCGCCTGTGCCGCCTTTGCCTTTGGCTTTTGATGACGTCCAGGGGTATCAGCAGCAGCTTTCGAGAAAGCTGACCAAGGGTGGACCGCCGCCGTCTGCTTCTGCGGCTGCTGCTGCTGCGATGCAGTCTGCGAGTGTGAGTGGACGGCCGAGTGTGGAGGCTGAGAGGAGGCCGAGTTTGAGTGGGAAGAGTCCTGGGGGTGTTGCAGCTCCGTTGCCTTCTGGGGATAGGGGCCAGGTTGTGCAGCAGAGGATATTCATTGGAGATATGCAGAGGTTTAACATGGTCGAGATTTCGGCGACGACTACTGCTGGGGATGTTGTGGAGACGATTGAGGCGCAGGGGAATGTGAAGAATATTATTGGGGTTGGGGGGTGGATGCTGTGGGAGGTTGCGCAGGACTTTGGCATGGGTAAGTGTTATCTACTGTTTTGGTTTGGTGGAAAGGTGCTGATTGTTTTTGTTTTTGTAGAGCGTCCTATTAGGAGCTTTGAGCTGTTGGCGGATGTGCAGGCTTCGTGGAATAAGGATAAGATGGTGAATCTGTTTGTTATGAAGATGACCCCGTTGGCTGTCCCGCTTAACCGGAACGTGAGTTTTTTCTTTGGGGTTTTATGGTTTTATGGTTTTCTGATTACTTTTTTCTAGGCCATTCCTTCGAGTTCTCCGAGACATGGTGGATACGTCGAGTGGGAGTCGAAGAGGGGAAAATGGAGCAAACGTTGGATGGAGTTGAGGGAGCATAGTATTTGGCTCTCTAAAAGGGAAAACGTGGGTTTTTTCATTCGGGTGTACGGCCGTTGTCTGACCATCCTTGTTCTTTCAGAGCAAAGACGAGGTGTTCCTTTGCTCCCTGTCCAATTTCGACGCGTTTCACATCAATCGAACTCATCGAGCTCCGAAAGCGTTTGCGTTCTCTGTAAAGTCGACGGATAATCTGTCCTATTTCGAGAATGCGGCGGATTATTTGCATACGTTCTCGTGCTCGGAGAAGGATGGGAAGATGTGGATGGAAAAGATCTTGGTCGCCAGGGTGTGTTTCGGTTTTCGGTCTCTGTTCTTGATGGCTAGCTGACCTTTGGTTTATGTCTAGTCGTATGTCCTCCATCAGGAACGACAGGTCTTGTTTAACCCAAAGGCTGCTGGTGGCAATGGCGCTGGGGCTCTTTCGAGGAGTGGGACCAAAAAGTCGGCGTCGAGACCTGCCCCGCTTGTTTCGGTTCCCCCGCCGTTCAGTGCAAAACCTGTGTCGTCGGGAGGTGCGGTGTTTGAGCCTGGCTCCTTGCTTCATGGTCAGCTCTAGTTATTGGGCAATTTTTTTATTTCGTGTTTGAAGCATGACTCTCCTTTCGCATTTTTTATAAAAAGTCTCTTTCTTTTCTTGATTGTATATTTCCACGTTCCTTTTCTTTCTCTCCTCTGTTTCGTGTTCTCCTCCTCGTTCCTTCCCTATTTGTATATCGTGTTTGCATTTATGAAAACATTGTACTAGACATATACATCCGCATTGTTCCACCACCCACCATCGCACCAACTGTACCAATCTATCCGCACATTCATTGTAGAACAACATAGAGTCCCGACGAGCACCCTTTTATTCCTTTTAATCGCGCTGTTTCTGTCTACTGTACATTTCTCCCCTTCGTCTTCCGTTTTCTTGTATTTAATGCCATTTTGTATTGGCAGGGTGTAGACAGAATAGACAGCATGTAGAATAATCGTAGCAAGCTGGAATATTGAAGCAAAAGCTTAACGTCAAGAGCATAATGAGCAACGTGTGCACGTTTCTAATATTAAATCGGAAGCGAGCAGAGCGCACGTTCGTTGCAAAATCACTATGTCAGCATGGAGATCAACTCGGATGACGCTTGAGAGCCTTGGTCCTTGACCGTCACCACGAAACCCCTCCGATTTGCGCTCGTCGTTGGCTCGTCCCGCCTTGCAAGCTTGCTCGTCGTCCAAACGCTGCAGACATACATTGGCTTGGCACTACATATCGCCAAGAATGGAAATGGCCGAAAGAGGATATCGGGCGTGCTTGGCCCCCGTCTGTTTTGGTCTGGGCTCTAGGCTTGTGCGGTCCACCTCTCTCTGCCAGTTGTCTCTGTCTGTTCCCCCAGTATCTGCAGTCCTTCTCGCTGTCCGGTCGCTGGAGGTTCTGCTTACTCTCTCTGCATCTCCGGGAGCGACGATATATGACTTCAAACTTGGCCCTGATTGCACTGAACCTGTTGGGGTATTGCTGCGAAGGAAGGTAGTCCAGGGACGAACAGGGCAAAACGACCACCGTCTGAACGACTGGTCCAGGGGTATCCGGATCTAGCTGGAATGCATTTCTCAAAGACGTATACCCAGATTCTTCAGGATCTGCCGCTTGAGCTGAGGGAGAACGCGATTCAGTACCGTCAGGTCAGTTTTCTCGTGTAGCGGTTTCTGGGAGGCATGCTGATGTTCTGGTCCTTGCTTCTGTCTATTCTCCGTCTGTTGGGGTTTATTCGACAACGAACTGCAGCTCAAGAAACTTATAAACCAAGTTGTGTCGGAACTGTCGTCGTTGGGGCTCAGTCCGAGTGTGCTGCAGGATCTGATTGTTAGGGATGGGCTCTTGTTGGATTCGCCGGTGTTCAGGTCGATGGCCGCTCAGAGTCCGGCGTTCACTGGTTTGGAAGGACAAGTTGTTTTCAATGATGGGTCTGCTGGAGGTCCTAATCCTGCGACGGACGATGTGGGACCAGCGGGGGAACGCCGTCGGGATGTCCAGGAACCACCACCATTGCCACCGCTACGGCTGGAGGATATCGACCCCCTCGCAATACACCGAGCGCGTGTCATGTATGAGCTCATAGAACACTCGGATCGGATTGAACCCCATCTGAGGCTGTGGATTCACATTCCGGATGAAGTCCCGCCGCCGCCAGAGGTTCCGACTCCCGCGGAGCAAGACGACGGCCTTGATTGCGACGACAGTTTCGAGTTGGACGATGAGGAGGACTCGGATAGCTCACCAGAGCGGGAGTCGGAATCTCCAAGACGGAGGAGGAGCCTTCTCTTCGCGTTACGCGACGAACTGGATGCCGTAGATGCTCCGACATCACTGTGTGTCATCTCAACTTTTCTTGCGTTTGGCGTTGTGCTAACGCGGTATTTTGCCTTAGATCTGCCAGTACGAACCCGGGAAGGACACACGAGGTTATCATTCCTTTGGTTTCTGATACCAAATTCTTCAGTACCCTTTCCTCGGCACTCGAAAGCATGTCGGCTCATTTCGACAATGTGCATGAGGATTTCTCTAAATCGCTCTCCGGCCTTTCGCGCACGATATCCTCGACTGCTCTCCCTGCATCTTCATCTCCCTCTTTCCACCCTCTTTCGGCATTGACCTCACATGCTGGTGCTGTGCAAGTGACAGGGAAGCAGCCTCCCAAGGTATGACGTCCCTTTCTGCTACCAACCATCCCCTCTGACGTATGTTTTTGATAGAGTGATCTGTATTCATGGCGCGAGATTTTTCAGCTTTACGTTGAATCGGAGATCTTTGAACACGTCGGCGAGGTGAACGGCGGGGAACGCTCGGTAGCGGAGAGCGAGAAAAGGCTGAAGCTGTTCGTCGACCAAGCCACGCAACGCGGTCTCGCTACCAAATCGAGCTTCAAATCTAATCAAAGCAGGAAGGCGTTGCGCTCGTTCATCGAGTTGAATTTGTTCATTTTGAACATCAAAAAGGTGCGGCGTTGATCCTGGTTTCTCAGAATGCATCATCAGCTGACATTATGGTCTATGACGTAGTTCTCTGAGGCCAGCTCGGAAGCGACGCGCAAGATTCTCAAGAAACACACTAAACGCACGGCTCTGCCTCTACCTACCCCTTTTGCACATAACAGTGGCAAAGCACTACCTTCAAGCCCGACCTCGGCTCTATCCACTACTTCGTCCTCATCACAACTGGCAATCTTCACCCGCCTATCGTCGACATCACTACCCCGGCTACTCGTGCAAGCCATTGGCGAGACGCTGCTGCCTATAATCCCGCATGTGGACGATTACGCATGTCTCATCTGCACGGGTATCGCGTTCAAGCCTATAAGGCTGAGCTGTGGGCATCTGTTCTGTGTGAGGTGTTTGGTGAAGATGCAGAAGAGGGGGAATGGGGATTGTCCGATGTGTAGGGCGCCGGTTGTGTTGGGTGCCAACGGATGTGAGTACCTAAGAGAATGTTGTTGTTGGGTTGAACTGATGGTTGATGTGTTTGGGTGTGGTTGTTTAGCGAACGTGGATTGGGGGTTGATGAATTTTATGCAGGATTGGTTCCCGGTGGAGGCGAAGGAGAAGTTGAAGTCGAATGAGAGGGAGGCTACTGAGGAGCAGTTGATCGAGATGGGGATTGATCCTGATAGGGCTTGTGTGGTGATGTGAGAGCCGCGGTGCTTTGGTGGTCTGTCCGGTGTTCTCTCTCCTCCTGGTTGCTTGTGGTTTCTTTGCCTTTCGACTGTTTGACAGCTTAATTCTGCTGTATAAACGCTCGCTCGGGTTGGTAGGGTATTAAATTAAATGGGTCGGAAATCGATGATTGTATAACTGGTAGTAGTGTGTTCTTTGTATTTTGTACTTGGTTCTAGCTCCCTTGCTGTATCTCCGGGACTGCACTGGTTACTGGTTTGTATGTAGGATACTTGTCGCAACTTAATAGTTTGGACGGTCACAGTTTGTATTGTTTTTGTATACTTTATCGATCATTTATTCTGTGGCTCTTTTCCTGTGGTGTATCGCCTGATATCTGGATTCTATGTCCATTAGAAATCGGCGATGCCCAGATCATCATGTCCTGAGCAAGCTTGGTAATAAGCGCCCTGCTCGGCGATGTCGCGCATCTGATGCACCCTTTTATGCTTATCACAATCAGATCTGCACAGTTTTCCCCTTGTCCACTTCCACAGGGGTGGTGCATCGACGTCTTCAGGGTGGACATGGATAAGGTACGACGTTTTCTGGTCATTGCTGGCTTCATCTATCGAGTCTAATTTCTGTATGAACATCAGCTCCTCAAGAAATGGAATGGGTTTCGACATAAAGACCAAGGTTCTGAGGTGGCAGGATCGGGGGCGTTAGTAGCTAGAACTGGTATGCATATCGATTCATGATCTGTTTCAAGCCCTTTTCAAACGATCCATTGGGTAGCTCCGCTTAGCCTGCTTCCGCAAGCCTTTGTCGGTGCAAGCAACTTCAAGCTGGAAAATGTGAACCTAAACGTTGCAGGAGGGAACATCGTTACCAACAACAACATAACTCATATCCACAACCATGGCTGTAAGTGCACGTCAGCGTCGTTATCAAGACTTGGATGTACTAACTGTATCTAGCTTTAACCGTAGAGATGCATGAGGCCTTTCGTCGTTTGGCAGATCCTAAGGGATGCGCGTGGGATCCCTCTCGAGTCTGCTTGCCTGACACGCGCGTACAGCATATCGAAGAAACGTGTTCGTGGATCAATGGGCCAATACAGGGGTCAGGCAGCGCAGAATCCTTTCTCGTTGCACAGGGCGCAGGGAGCGGCAAGTCGGCTCTTGCGCACAGCATATGCGAGAAAGCAGACAACGACAAACGCCTCATCGCAAGCTTCTTTTTCAGCCAAATGAACGCTCAACATTGCGATGTTCCGAGTCTAATGGCCGCCATCATCAGGGGACTATGCAGCATTGGCGAAGACGTCAGGAAACAGGTCGCCAGGATCCTGGTGGAAGACGGGACCTTGGCGTCGGCTTCCCCAGAGCTGCAGTTTCGCAAGATCGTGTTGCCTGTGTGTGCCTCGCTGCCAGCCAGTCGGCCGTATGTCATCGTTATAGACGCTCTTGACGAACTGCGCGACGTTTCGCTCCTCAAGCTCCTCCGCGACTCTATGCCACGCCTACCACCCACATTCAGAATTTTTCTCACCACTCGTCCAGAACAGCGCATTATGATGTATCTCGAGAAAAATCCACATATCCGGCAGTCCTCGCATCCCATGACTGGAGAGCTCAGCCAAAAGGATGTCGAGGTGTACATCCGCCACCGTCTCACGAACGCCCATTACGGCCCTTCGATCACCCCGGAGCTGTTGACTTTGTTCGTGGAGAAGACTGAAGGCGTTTTCCTATGGGCTGCAACCGTCCTAAACCATTTGGACGAAGCGTACAATCCCGTCAAGGAACTTGGAGACATAGTTGCCAGCAAGAGCGATCACTGGAAGGAGAGCCCGGATGGTACCAAGCAGCTGGACGACATCTACGAGCGCATCCTCTCGCAGATGAGGTGGACGGATACCGATTTTGTCAGGATGTACCACATTGTGGCGGGGGCGCTGGTGACTCTGAAGGCACCTTTATCACCTGCTGCACTTGCTGCACTGTACTCCCCCGAAGGCGTCGCTATAGACGACGTTTCGCGCATCTGCGTCATCTTGCGCCCGCTCCTCGACAACACTCAGCCTCTGCGCCTTCTTCATTTGTCCGTGCAGCAGTACCTGACGGAACGAGCGCCTTCGCCCTATCGGCTCGACAGTGCCCTCAATCACACAAAGCTATCGAAACTCACTCTCATGGCGCTGAAGAAGGAGCTCAACCCCCAAAATATTCCTATTTTGGGCTATTCAGTCGCATCTGACGCTGGGGACTCGATTAAAGATCCAGGGTCCTCGGGGACGAAGGTGCCTGAGCTCGACAGGAAATCGATTCCAGAACATATCTGGTATGCAAGTCGCTTCTTCAATGGTCACACACTCGAATCTTCGTCCGACCAAGTGGATGATTCGCATGTCCGACTCATCCACGAGCTTTTGCTCGATCCGCGCTCTATCCTGGAGGTCACTGCCTCGACGGGCTCTGTGGTCGACCTTGGGGCTGTCAGAAAATGGGTCGCAGGCCTGGTGAGTAGACACCTTTCATGTGGCTCTAGATTTACAAGGTCTCACACTACGGTCCTTAGAACGTCCAAATCGCCACACCTCCGCTTCCATTGCTGGCAGCGCAGTCATTTTACGGTGTCGCAAATTCCCTGTGGGCCGCCTGGCGATCTAATGAGGTACTCAAGGCGAGCAAGGAAGCAATCGAAATTTGTCGAGGACGCTTAGCAGCTGATGGTCCGGATTTATCCGTTCAATCTCTACTCGTGCTCTCGATGTGCGTCACGTCAGAGGCCTATCTGTTTGTCTGGCCTCCACAGAATCAGAGCTGTCTCGAGATCTCGAGAGAGGCCATTGATATTGTGCGAGTGTTAATCCAAGAGAGCCCTGATAGATTCCAACGCACCCTGATGAGGCTACTCATGGCGCATGCGTCGTCTCTATGGGGCCTCGAGCGAATTGAAGAATCACTCCAGCCGTCCCTTGAAGCAGTCGAGCTTTGTCGCAAGTCCGCCTCAGTCGACCAGCAGCGCTATGGGCCCGATCTTGCCACCGCGCTCCAGCGGCTGGCTTACAAGCTACGCGCCGGATTGCGCTTCGAGGAAACGGTTGCGGTGGCTCGAGAAGGAGTCGCACTTCGTCGGCAAATTCTGGACAACGACGCCGCACGCTCCTCGACGAACGTCAGCAGTCTCGCCTCAGTCCTATCCCTCTATGGCGCATATTTGACTGTTGCCGGCCGCAAGGAGGAGGCACCCGCACCGTTAAAGGAAGCGACAGAAATTTCGCGACAGCTGGCAGCATCCGACTTCCGAGAACATGGACGGCTCCTCGCGTCATCACTCACAAAATTCGCCTGCAACTTATCTGCATGTCAGAAACACGAAGAGGCCATCAGGTTACTTGCGGAAGCGATTGACCTGATACACCAGGGAAGTGGAGATGATGCATTAGACCCGCGACTTCCAACGCCCTTGTGGGCTCTTGCTTCGAGTCTCACCAAACTCGGACGAGCCGAAGAAGGCGTCGTCCCCGCCCAAGAAGGCCTGGCAATCTCGCGTAACCTTCTCAAACTCAACCCGTTCTTCAAATTCGCCGTCGCGTGGGCGCTCAACATCCTGACTGCCACCTTCAATGCTTGCCAGAGGTACAGCGAGGCAGCGCCTTTGGGGAAGGAGGCTATTGTGCTGTATCGAGAGTTGGCGGAGAAGAACCCGTCCTTGTGGGAGAAGAGTTTGGGCGACTCGGAGGCGCTTCATGATCGCTTCTACCCATCGGATTCGGATCTTGCACACTCCCTCTATACCTACTCTGTGAGCCTTGCGGGGATGGGGGAGCATGATGCTGCCCTCAAGGAGGCCAAGGAGGCTGTTGTGGTTCTTCGCAAAATGATCGAAAAGTTCCCAGACAAATTCCAGGCTAAGCTCGCCGATGCGGTCAAGCTGGTTGGTGAGCTGGAGGCGTCGGAGAAGTTATAATGGAGTCGATGTGTGGGTATGCCCTTTCGTAGGATGCGGGAGATTGGAATTTACAATCGAC
>ML210227.1:0-58066 GCA_004369085.1 Coprinopsis marcescibilis
TACTATCATTCACCAGAGGTTCGCGCATTCCCACAAGTTCGCGCATTTTAGTATTCCAGCTCCTGTGACCACAATTCTACCCGGATTGCGCTCATACTCTATAGAAGTAATCTATCCACCACTGCGCTCAAGTTTATATAATTTTTTTGAAAAGAAATGGTGTCCGAACCAGGTGCCCAATTTGGAAGGTTGTCACGCTTGCCGAAAGCCGGTGGGCGGAATTCAAAATCTGTGATCGCGTTTGTTGAGTGAGAGCCTGAGAACCGCGCAGACTTGTCGCGACTCGCGTCTTCGATCTTGCACTTGTCTCTAATATCTAATTCGCTCTGACGGCACGCCCACTGCGCGCCCACTGCCCATGAGTTTGCCGAGTGATGTGCATCAGCTGAAATTGAAATGTGTCACGGTCACATTGTGACATGCGCGAACTTGTGGGAATGCGCGAACCTCTGGTGAATGATAGTACATAAACTACCATTATATATCCGACCAGGTGCCTTTATTGTTCGCGTTATTGGTGACAGGGTCGGGGGTGCTGTCGCTCGCTATAAATGGTTGAATGGGTGGATAACACATGTTAACTTATTTAACTCACAGACATACTTGAAGAAAAAACCCAGATCAGTAAGGTGTTAAACGGCGGGATATCTTCAGCCGGCTAACCTTGGCAGTGATGCGACCATTGACGTCGACGAATATGATAACAATCCTGGTTTCGTCGTCAGAGGAAGTTCCACCTACTTGTACGCCCGCTAAATCAGAAGGGCTGTTATAGTAGAGGATACCACCATAGTCAGTGGCTGCCACCAGAAGCCAATACGTTAGCAATGGAATAAGTTGAGAGTGTGTCTGGCTGTGACGGACGTTCTGTTGGCCCATTTACGGCCTTGAACCTCTTCTTGATGTCGGCTGCATTGAGGTCTAGGAATGCACCCGAGTCGAGGTCGATGTTCACATCGGCGGATACTGCGTTGGAGAAGCTCATTGTAAGTAGCGAAAGATGACGATGACCAAACGTTTACGTTTACACTGGGGGGTGCGTATGAGAAACGTAAACTGTCGCTTAAATACGAGCAGAACACGAATTTGCTTTTGTTTAAGGACAATCTTTAGAAGGAGCACCCCAAGTAAACAAACCTTTCTTAGTTGTCATGAAGTTTGAACCTCGTGGGTTGTCCTGCTGACACGCCAGCTACCAAAACGAAGTGTTCGTAAGGAACCACTCTGGATTGAGCGGTGGAAGCTGGTATTGAATCGTTCGACTTGCTTGGCGAGCGACTCGGCATACTCCGACGACTTGGAACGAGGGTATACCTTACCAACCACGATAATCAGGGGCTCGAACCATGTTCCTTCTTCTTTCATAATCCAAGTCCAACTCTTCCATGTCATTCCATCATGTCATGCCGTATGGCCCGGTATATGGGGAGCACCGGACACTTCAAAAGATGCCAATACCTGTGTTATTGTAGCAACAGATATCGAGATATCACGGAAATTAACAGCTTGAGCACAGGCAGCCCCGGACCAGGGTAATACCTTTCTCAGTGCATTGAAAAGCGCCGGATAATACAGCTCGACCTGGAGCCGTAGCAATGGCTCACCTCTCCACTGAGCTCGTGAGTCCAAGTTCAAACCCCGGTGAACTACTGGCCCCGGACGCTCCAGTGGGAAGAGAACAACCAAGACTCGCTATATTCTGATCCAAAGACTCTGTTTAACTAATATGCACGAACTTCTTCCACCACAAAAGCAGGTTGTGGTCCTGACACCGTGGCTGTTACACGAATATGCAGAACGACTGGCTTTCCATTCTGGTCGACTGCTTCGTACTCCTCAGAAGTGATGACTCCACCACTTGTTGACGCTGCTTTGTACCCATCTTGTGGGTTGGTGCTTACTGCGACGCCGGCCTTGAAGACATTTGCGGCATTTGTGGCGAAGCCCTAGAGTGTGAACCGATGTCAGTCATTTGTGAGGCTTCCCTGTAGAGAAGAGACCCACGCAGCTGAATGTGAAAGCCCATTCGGGGTCAAATTCGACTTCATACGTGAGGGCTCCAGCAAAGCCCTGAGTTGTACCCTCCCCATCGAAGGTACGAAGCGTGAACGGCGCGATTGATGCGTCCGGGGTATCGTTGTAATGTCCAGCGCTTACGTAGCACTTGGAGAAGCGAATGTAGAATCCAGTCTCGTTCCGTATGGCGGGCTGCATCCAGTAGGTTGAGCTGACCAGATCTGCAGGCGGGTCTGGTGGGACGAGTGCCTGAACCTATATCCTCGATGGTGAAAAGACAACAAGACCAGAAGAAAGCATGCCACACCTCTTTTGATTTCTCCACCCAGGTATCCTTACTGACCAGCGGCTGCTCAATGGCATGCCAAGTTATCCAATCACCACTGTTATTGATTGGTGGGGGATTGTCCGGTATGTTCTCAGAGCCTTGTATGAATATAAGTGAAGGACGCGAGGAATCTTTTACTATGCTGACGCACTAATGAACTGCCGTCAAAGAGGTCAGAGGCTACACATCTAATGGAGAGTTTTGAGGACAACTTACCAAAGCCACCGTGCCAAAACGCACGGCGAGCTTGTCGTCGATGACAGCAGTCGTACCGACTTGCTTCACCTTTCCTTTGATGTCATCCAGATTATTGTAGTAGAAAACGCCTCCGAGATCAGTATCTGTGAGCAGCGTCAGTGGTACAAGAAGTATAATGGTTGCCTGAAGTTCCATGGATTTGCACCTACCATTACCGGCCGTTACGAGGAACCTAAGCTCGAGCGGCGTAACAGTTAGATTGTAGATGCGTCCTTCGTCAAGGTCGATGTGGATCTCTGCTTGGGCTACGTTCTTAAACGCGTCGCTTTCGGTCATGATACTAGACACTAGTTAGCTGAAAGATAGGAGGAAAGGTTAGGGGCCTAATTACTGCCTAAATTCAATCGCTTATTTATCACAATCTCCTCAGGTGATCTCGGGATCTATGATGCACCTACTCAAACCCCGGCCTCTAATTATGGTCATGATTCAGACATAAGTTGACAGCGAATCAGTTGTCCACACTGTCTGGCCCGACGCTCTGGTACTTGAATGACTTCTCTCATATTACTCTAATTATAAAACTAAATGAAAATCTAATGGTCTCCCTGCGCGTTAAGACGCAGCCGCCGACTGTTCAAAAACCTGAACCTGGTACTCGCAGATTAAGTTACATTATCTACTAAACCCGAAGAATCCGAGCTAGACGCACTACTTGCTATTGGCATTTTACTTAGGGAGTAAAAGAGAAGCAAACGTTCGATGGTTATATCTGCTACTGCTTCATCATGCATGGTACCCTCCGTCTGTTGCACACGTCAAGATGATATTTTGGTCATACTTAATGCACGAATAGCTATAGATTCGCTTCATATCTCGAGCTGGCACCACATTTGTTAGTGCTAGCTGGCTGGTAGCATCGGCGAGGCTTAAATGTTGAGCCATTTTCCGAAGCTTTCGGCCATGGAAGGAATAGGAGAGGAGGGTATGTCAGCAGCTGCGTCATTTATAATTAATGTTCATATCCAATGGGAGTAGATAAAGACTTACTGACGAACTGGGATAGGGACGAAAAGAAAGAAAGGTTGTCAGATTGGTTATGTGAACTCAAATCAAAATGAAATAGCCTGACCATTGCAATCTCCTGCCCGTCCTTGAAGAAGGCAACGGTAGCCCTCTTTCTGTCATTGCCGGTGGTACCGAATTGTGGGCCAGAAAGCTCGCCTGTGTCGTTGTGGTAGAGGATCCCAGCGTAGAGGATAACTGGAAACCTGTCTGTCAGGCAGGAACGCAGTGGATGGTAGATGAGCCCTTTACCTTCGCCGACCTTGACTTCGAACTTCTTTCAGATGGTGGCAACACTGACGGAGTAGATGAAGCCACTGTTGATGTTGAGGGTACCAGTGGTAGTGTTGCTGCAGGCCGGCATGATGAGAGGAGGGCGCTGAGAGGGTAGGTTTATATTTGAGTAGTTAAGGCTCGATTTGATAAGGCTGAACTGAACAGTTAAGTTGCATTACTTTTACACTACAAGCTGCTCTGGACTTGACATGTGTGATACAGCGAATTTTCTTCTTTAACGCCTCGGGCGGCCTTGTCCCGGAGCTACATAGCGCCGGAAAGTGGTGAGCGACCCTTTCGATAAATCAGCCAGAGCGTTCGATTGGGACGACGACAAACAGTATTTGTCCAAAATGGAGAAATACGTACATGTTCGTCCTTCTGACCTCCGCAGAGTTTGATAGAGTGAAACACGATTGGCAGCTTGACCGGTTAAATTCGCTCACCGACCAGAATCCAGTCAGGTCACCACAGTGCTGCACTGGAATAATTGGATCTGTCTCCCAGAGCAGGAGCTCTCGCTCAAAGACGCGTCGGTTAGTACGGACAGACGCATTTACATTTGTTTTTGTAGGTAATGTTTAAACATTGAATCACGGTTGGATCACGGATTGATCAAATTTGGTGAGCTACTTCCTTTCAGTTCGTTTGAGGGCACACAGCCTCCCATCACGGTGAAATAAAGTGAACCGTGAAGTTCCTTGACTTCGATTGCAACACTACATTCAGGCCTCAGAAAAGGACTGCATTTACATATCCAACCGGAAGCCTGGTTATTTTACTTACATACCTCGAAATTTTGACAGACACTACTGTGTTTTTATTTCTATTTCATGTGCTATAATCACTCAACATTCGGAGTTTCCGTGATTATAGTGCATATTGCAGCACGTAGCCGTGAGCACTGAGGGAACAAAAAACAAGGAAAACGCCTCCTCTCATCCTCGAACGGATGACCGCTCGAGGAAGGGGGACGTGAGTTATCTTCTATACTAATATGCCTTTTAAATTGGCCAAGCAGGCGCGGTGTAAGACACACGGTGAAAGCATCTGGTTCACTGAGATTCTTGCGAAGTCGATTTGGATCGCGATGAGAGATGCCGGCATCAGGCCGGCTTAGTAATATGGGTACAGACTGGGTTTTCGATGCAGGGTGTGACAAAGAGTCCCGAAACTCGGAAATTCGACTCACAGTTGAGTCGAATCGTGCCTCGGCAATTACCGACCGCCCCTTTTGCGCCCTTGCGTGGCAGCCCCAGCCCGCCCATGATCTATTGACATTCTCAATAGCTCATTTCTGCTTCGCCAGCAGGATGAGACGAGAAGAGCCTATTTTTCGTGTTTGTACCTCGGATATCTCACCATCTGAGGACCATGCTCTGAGCAGTTAGCACGATAGTACTTGGATAGCACGGCACTCTCAGTCGGCTCAACCCGGTCATCAACGCAGATATTCTTCTGTGCTGAACTGAAGAGACCCGAGATGTGATTAAACTGGGGTTAATGGAGACCCCTTGGTAACATGGCGGGCTTAATGACTTTTTAATGACACGAAAAGTTTGTCACTTAAACTTTGAAAAAATTCTGACTAAATGTCCAGCATTAAAGCAGCACCTATGCACTTCTGACAACCAGTGGAGCTTGATTAAGGGTCATTCTATCATCCATGAGGGATGGATTTGAATGTATATGGCTTGGTGGTGCATACTTATTACTGTGTGCCCCAATGGAGCCGGCGGTGGGCGCGCACAGGCCATTTGAACAAGTTTGAACATTTAAAAACTACCAGAATTATTGAGAAAGGTTGCGATAGAGTTATACGGTCATTAAATGGTGAAGGAACGAACGATGAGAAGCAGGATCAACCGTGAGACCGCGCCAACGGCGGCGGCGGGTGCGGCTCCGATCATTCCGATTTAGGCAGGTGAGTCGAATTTCCAGATTCTGGGGTGTCCTCGGGTGTGAAAGCTCCCTCCCAAAAGATTGGTCCGAGATGCCGACCGACGGCCAACTGATAGGATCGCTCCCATCAGCGGGGCTTTGCCGTGCCCAGTGACCGCCCAGTCCTGTCTGTGGCTCGCCTCCGGAGCACGATCCAGTCCCCCGTCTCCGAAGATAAGGGGAAAGCATCGTCTCTGTGTGAAGGGCGCCTGTAGGGCTCGAACCCGTAACCGGAGACTGCACACTCACCTCAAGAACCCTGAAGACTTTACTTTGCACTCTGTTCGAGTCTGTCGTTCGGCAGTCCCCGAACCTTTAAATACAGCATGTGCAAACAAATGATCGTACGATCAATGATCCTCGAATTTCAGTTTGTTTTCTACAACAACACTTTTGACTTGTTCGGATATCTCTCAAGGCCGTATAAGACTCCTTAAATCATATTGTAATATGCGTACACATGGAAAAAAAGGGAGGTCGAGTGCAGATGCTCAGCACGCATTTGTGAATATATCCCTAACGCTCAAGGTTGCGACGCCTGTCAAGCAATCGTTGTGGTAAGGGTCTTGGAAGGCTTGTGTATGGCGCAAGGATGGTTGTTGGATAAAGTAAACTTGATTGAGGCAAGTTTCGCTCAGATCTTTTTCGAAGTGACACAGGGACTGACCTCGATTGGTAGACTCCACCCATCCTCGTTGCGACGGATGGACATCTATCTACCCTTGGGGATGGGACTGTTTAGGCTCTGTCAGAAGGATGGGATATGACTCGGGCATGGCTTGCGGGACATCGCTGGTAACCGTCGCCATAGCCATGTCTTCCTTTCCTTACGAAGCCACGCGCTTTCAAACACCAGTGGGCTCAAATGGACTGTCAAAAGAGTCACTTACGTATTTGCAATACGGTGAGCTTGCAAGTTTCGTGGTGTGAATGCTGCTCACTCCTTCTGCATAGCCCGTTGTGTATCAAAAAGTCAAAGTTTTCTCAGGCGAATGGACCATCTCGGAGAATGAGACTTGGACTTGCCACATTTGTTTAACAGCACGACGTGGTAACGAAGCTGGAAGCACGATACTCGAAACGAGGTGAACATTTATATTTATATGTATATTATTGGTCACTTTGACAGTCAGCTCGTCTAGAAACACCCGTCTGTTCGAAATGGAAGGGGGATGGCCGACCGAAATAGTCATCCCTTCTCAAACTGCCGCTGCCGCTGAGTTGGAAGATGACCCCAGCTTTGGAATATCCAGGTTTACGGTATGCGGTGGATGCAAGTGTCGTACCGGCGAACCCTCGCACACTTTTACCGCCTTTCGCTTTATGCTGTATTACGCACTCGTTTTTGCGGCCCCGACCAATGGGTTCTTAGGAGTTGGTATGATCAACAGTCGCACGGAGCAGAGTTTCTTGCTTTCCCTTAAGAGTTTTTGACAGAAGTATCAATGCCCGGTTAACAACATCAACCATCATTGCAAGTACAACATACTATCATCAGAGCCCTTTCTGATTCGTTTAATTTAGACTAGGAAGCAACAATACCCTATTTTCATTGCGGTCAATTTCCCGTGCCATACACATGAGTGGCCTCCGTCTGGACATTCGGGAACACTGTACGTCTTGTCAGACCCGAGGCTATTGATATTACTCATGCGTCTGGGTGAGTCTCCTGTCCCTGGTAGCTGATTGTTGATGTCATTTTGCTTACGCCCCTCCCTAACAAACAGTTGTATCAGTCTGATCTTCGTTCGACATCTTTCAAAGGCACGATACTGCTGATCTCGAACTGCAAACCTACTCCTGACCAGCCCAATTGAAAGTTTAGCTCAACTGCTACATTCCTGCCTGAAAACATGATTTACACGCCAGTCTCACGCAGACCGACCGTGCACACTCGCGTTCGAAAACCCATTGTTCTTATAATATTCCCGGTCTTGCTAGTCTCAGCTTAGCCAGTCCTTTCAGTTCTAGAGCGAATTCCAGCAATGTTCCGTCTCCACCGTTTCCCTCGAACGCCGCGAAATTCAGCCAGCTCCGGTGATTTTGTTCCCAAAACGGAAGGATTCCGGCGCCAGCGCCGATATCACGCCACAGTCAGAGGACACAACCGCCCATGACGCCGATTCCTCCATTTCACTGAACTCATATCAAGGATCAATCACCGCCCGGGACTAGCAATTTACTCGCATCTTGTGCGTATCTCAGTGCCCGTGATGCTGAGGTACCAGATTGCTCGGCCTTCTTTGGGGATGCGGACACACAGGGAACCTCCTGAGTATATATAGTACTCGTGGAATACCTGTTATTCTTCTTCTCTGGATGGTTCTTCCTTGCCTCCATCTGCCACGTTCCTTTACTTTCTGGGCCCTCCGAGGTCGACCTCTCCCTTTCGTCTCATGAACAATGTCACAATTCTCGTCTCTCATCGCACGGTTGACTGAAGGAGTCAGCCACATCGAAATAACGCGTTATTCCCAACGTGAGTCACATGTACCGCCTATCCTCTTCTAAACTGAACGATTGTTCAGTTTCTTCCAGTTCCATTATCATTTATGACCACTGTAAGCACCCTCCGTACTTCGTGGGCGCACAGGACCTCATTCGCCGGACGTCTCGCAGTGATTACATTGGAACAGGAGGTGCGTAAACTCTAGCTTTCTGATGATGTATCCTGATTGTGAACACTCTTTTCAGATTGAACTCGTTTGGGTATGTTTCGTCGCGTAAGCCGAAGGAATCTGGTGCTTAATTGTCGCGTAGAAGGCACCATGGTCCAAGGGGAAGGTTTTGTTCATTCTCGTGAGTTCTTTTGACCCCCAGAAATCGCTGTCTTACTCAACGTTACTTAGAATCGTTACTATTCTCTCGCCTCCGTTATGTGAGCTTCCAATCTCTATCCTCTGCGGACCTTCGCTTATCCTTGTCACCGAATGGCCAGTTTCAATAATTACGGTATGTGTTGATGCCGCCCTCGTATGCGTAACGGCTTTCTGACAACGATCTCTCATTGTGTAGGATTTTTTAGCCCAACTCTCACACCCTCTGTATGTTTTCATCCGTTCTTGGTGATTACTTCGCTCTAATCCCGGATCTATTCTCGCTTTCTTATAGTTGTACGAAGTCTCCACCGAGGTGCACCACGTATCCATGCTGACCATATGCCTTCACGTCTCTTCTCTTGATTGAACAGCTGTGAGTCCGATGTTTTCGAGTGTTCCATTCATAATTAAGCCGAGCCTAGGCCTTCGCTTCTTTCAATGGCAAGGATGGACAGGCTTAATTGCCTGTGTTCTCGCCGAAGGTATGTGCTTCAAACGCGTATCTTTAGAACTTTCGCTGATTGGTAGCATCGATCTACACCCAGTTATCCTCCAAATGCGGCTGTACGCAATGTACTCGCTGAACAAGGCCGTCCTTGCCTTGATGATTGTATCCTTCGTGGCGTCCACAGCTACCTCGGGTTGGATTATGCACACAGTACTCGCCGGAATCACCAGTATGTCTATTTTACGTTTCTGCTTCCTCGCTGCCACTACGACCTGAAACTCACGCTCGTGCTCACAGCGAAAACCGTGTCTCTCCCGAACGGAAGCTTCTGTGTGCCGGTCGGTGTACCGGACAACTTTTATACGTTTTGGATACCGATGCTCGTGTTTGAGTGTTTGCTGTGCACGCTGGCTTTAGTGAGGGGCTTCCAGGCGTTCCGGGCAGATGGCTCCCTGTTTCGCGCCGGGAGGGATCTGGTTCGAATTCTCATTAGAGATTCTGTTCTGTACTTTTTAGTGTGAGTACCTCAGTCTAATCTTATCTTTCGTGAGAGGAGGACACTAATATCTCTGTCAGCATCTGTTCTACCTATTTATCGTGCCTTCTCGTTTGGATCATTGCTCCGGTAAGTCTTATTTCGTCTGTTTTCGATCAACTGGATTTTGGCTTCAAGACTGATAATTGGTGTGTTAGGTCTCCCTATTAGAAGTCCCCATCGGGTTCTCGGTTGCCATGTCATGCGTCCTCGCCAACCGCATTATCCTCAACGTCCGCGTAGTCAACCGCGATCTCGAGCTCTCAAAGCTGCCAGTCTCCAATGAAGTCAAGGACATTACGTTCTCCGACAGCTATTTGAATGTGGAGCAGGACAAGAGTTTCGGGAACTGCGGGACGTTGACGCAGTATGAGATGGACGAACTGAGAATGATGAGGCCTGCTGCGCCCGAACCAGGCAAAATGGTGAATAGGGACGATGATGATTTGTATCTCCCGTTTGTTGTATTATAATCCAATCCCCCTAGCCCCTATCTCTTACCTCCCATTATTCCTGCATTGCGCATTAGCATACCCATAGTCCCTAGTCCATTTGTACTATCACATATTCATCATCAAGGTTTGTTGCACTAAAAATTGAATTTTATTTCGTTCTTCCCTCCCTCCCCGTCGTCCCTGACATGCCGAAAAGAGATGAGTCATATGATATTTCGTGATCCGATTTCTTGGACCGAGCTCCACGCGCGTGGGGTAAGTTGCGCATTGACCACCATGTCCCTGAATTCATACGAAAATTCATTCTTTTCCTTTTACCACTACGACTGGCAGGAGGGTGACGATGGCCCACGAGGATTCGGCGCTGCTGGTAGTGTCTGGGACTGCTGACAACAACGACAATGAACGAACCTATGGTACGAACGGGCCTTCCAGCCAGGCGTCAGCATCCTCAGAAGCTGTCCAGGCCTTAACGGCTGTTATTAGTGGGGATGTGGAGGGCCAGAAGGAAGATAGGACGTCTTATCTTGCTGTGGTATGTCGTTCTCTGGTTGTATCGGGTCTGGGTCTCACTCTGAATGTGTAGGTCGCGCCCATGGCAATTGGAATATTTTTGTTCGCGATGGACGGTACTATTGTCGTTTCCTGTGCGTCCTTTCTGGCACTGTGACCAGGTAGAGATTATAACAACCACATATAGCGTATGCTGCCATTGGGAGCGAGTTGAAAGAGCTGCAAAGCACGAGCTGGATTGCGACGTCGTATTTGTTAACGACGACCAGTTTCCAGTATGTGGTTGATGTCAACGTCAAATATTGTTCTGACAGTTCTCTAGGCCACTATACGGCAAGCTGAGCGACATATTTGGCCGTAAAGGCTGCCTCCTGTTTGCTTATACCGTATTTGCTGTTGGCACCCTGCTCTGCGGATTGTCAAGGAACATGACGGAGCTTATCGCCAGCAGAGCTCTGGCTGGAATCGGAGGTGGTGGGATGCAGACGTGCGTATTACTTTGAGACTCTACATGAACGGGCTCTGACGTGAGAAAACAGCGTGGTCAGCATCATCGTCTCAGACGTCGTGCCTCTACGAGCTCGGGGAACCTGGCAAGGCGTACTCAACATGGGTTTTGCGGTCGGGAACGCAACTGGCGCATCACTGGGAGGGATACTTGCAGATACCATCGGCTGGAGGTGGTCTTTCCTCCTTCAAGTACCCATTGCTATCCTCGCCGCGCTTTCAGTCGCATTCACTCTCCACCTGCCCAAAATCGAAAACGTCGACTTCAAGACCAAGATCAAGAGAGTGGACTTTGGCGGGGCAATCACCCTTATCATTACTGTTTTCCTCCTTCTCCTTGGGCTGGACCGCGGTGGGAATGTTGGGTGGGATGATACCATTGCTCACTACTCCCTGGCCGGTTTCGTCTTCTTCGCATCGCTGTTCGCTTTCGTCGAACTGGCCTGGGCCAAGGAACCCCTTGCACCTCAACGCATCATCGTCAACCGATCTCTCATCGCCAGCTACCTTGTCAACTTTCTCGGAATCGCATCTGCGTATGCGGTGCTGTTCCATATCCCGCTTTTCTTCCAAGCAGTGTTTAAGATGAGTGCCTCGCAAGCGAGCATTTGTCTGATTTATGCGGTTGTGATGTCGTTGATTGGCTCGCTGGGTGGTGGACTTCTTATGCAGTCAACTGGGAAATACTATTGGTTGACAGTTGTAATGTATGTCTTCCACCTTGTGGGTGTGATCATCGTGACGATGGGCTCCGGATACCTTGTTTCTTCCGTCTTGATCATCAACCTTGGTATGTGTATTTTCGGTTATGGACTTTTATGTTGCTAATTATGTTACTTAGGTCTTATGCTCTCCAGCGTTGGAAACAGTAAGCTGTGGTTATATTGAGATAGGGACCTTGACTAATCGCATTTTAGGTGCTGGCATCACGACAACTTTGATATCTTTGATCGCCAACGCAGGCGCAGAAGATCAGGCAATCGCGACTGCTGGTGAGTGCCCCTTGTCCACTCGTAGTGTACATCTTTTCTGATCCGTTCCTACTCCAGTATCGTACCTCTTCCGATCCCTTGGCTCAGTTGTTGGTCTCTCGGTCGGCAGCACCCTTGTGCAGACCACCCTAAAATCCACACTGCGAGAGAGGCTTTCAGGTGGAAATGATGTCAACGAGGTGAGCATTTTTACTCTGCAGATTCTTATGCGCACTGACGACGACCTGATGCAGATCGTACGGCGGGTGCGCGAGTCGTTGGCCTACCTCGACGAGCTCGACGACGTGACTCAAGCGATCGTACGTGGGTCGTATGCCAACGCCATTCAGAACACGTTTTGGTTCTCGGTTTGGGTTGCTGCGGCTTGTCTTGTTGCGTCGCTATTCATCAAAGAGAAGCCGCTTCCTAGTAGAAAGTGAGGCTTATAGAGGTCTGAGGCTTGTCCATAGAATATAATTATCTTGATGCGACTACATTATTCCATTCCGCACCTCTTATTCAACCCTCAATATGTCTGATCCAGACCATTGCTATTTTTTGTGCTGCTTCATTCTCAATCCCTCGTCATATTCCTATCAGTTATGGTTCTCCCTCTTCTACAGCCCGGTGAAGCTTGTCGCCGACAACAAAACACCCGGTCAATCCCAAATGGAAAGGACGATCATCTTCTGAATGGTGGCTGAATCATTCGCCCACAACAATAAAGTCGATGATCCAGGGCGTCAATCACCCTTACTTCTAACGCCGCAACTATCCTTAAATAGGTTTCTTAACAGGGGGACAATGAACTGAGTTGCTTACCATAGTTCCTGTGGCCAGTTGGAGACTCCACAGACGTGTGCCTTCCATTCGTCCAATTGAGAAGTTCTGCCAGGGTCTTCTGCGTTTCCTCTACCTATATCTGGGATGGATTCGTAGGGCAGTCGGAGTTGAAGAATGGCTCAAGGCTGTGTAGCTGGGCAAGTCAGTGACCAGTCTCTGCATCCGACATACGTCGTATCCGGTGTTCCTTCATATCCCTGATCCAGGTTAGGAATCATCAAAGGGAAGGAGTAGCATTCACGTTGGTGGGGAGCAAAACCCCCCGCAGTCATCGAATAAAGTACTGAAGAGTCTGAGAGATTACCCATGAGTGAAGACAACGGTATAAATAGGCTGGCGAGAGACCATGTTCTGCAGAATCATTAACTTCCTGAATTTCCACTTCTACCACCACTCAAAGCCTTCTCTCGCCATGTCCTACAGCAAGACCGCCAACGCTACCCTCAACATCCTCATCAGGGATGGTCGCATCTACTCCCTCGATGCTGCCAGCATTCACAAGAAGTTCCTCGTCAAGGGTGGCGCTGGTATGGGACCACATTGCCTCAGGTCTAATTCGCTCTTTGACATGACTACACTAGCTACCAGCTACGCTGGGACTCTCTATTACAACGACAGCGACGACTTGTCGGGCAACCAGGTTGGTGCCACCAGCACCGACAGCAATAACAGGGCTGTCGTCACCTTCACCAAGGGTACCACCGAGATTGCCAAGGTAAGTGCTTCATCGAGTCAACGCCGGTGGGCTCAGCTGATCTGACAAACGCTTTCTTTCTTCTTGCTCGCGTTATTTATCAGTTCGTCAGTAAGTCGATATTTACCCCGCTTATATGATATCAGAATTGACCCAAATGACCCCTGCAGCTGCTGACAGCCCCTCCGACCCAGTTACTCCCAAGGACAACGCCGGCGCCTGGTCTGACGTTTAAGCGCCTGCGGAATCCTCGCGACGCGGCGATACCCACAATCAACCCAACCTGTGCTCGAGCTTTGTACTTAGTCTCATGTTTGATGTGTAGTTCAAAAAACCAGAAAATATATATAAGACGATTGTTGGTGTGTAATATAGATGAGAAAGTGCAATGATCGGTCCTCTGTTGTGTCGCCGTCGTGACTGTGTTGACTGGGTGAGAGTTTGGAGAAGGAATCTTCCGGAAGCTCTCGCTCTCCGATATTTTGCCCTTTACGCAGTTGAATTCCACAACTACGACTTTGAGAAAAGTCCCATGCTTCATCCTTTTTCAATACTCGATACTCGCAATTCATTTGTTTGAGAGTGTTATATCATGCCAGTGAATCATGTTCGCCTTCAAATCACCCTCTGTAATTCTCAGAATTGGACGGTATGCATTGAAGCCGGGAATGCCATATTCCGGGAAGAGCTGAGCATGGATCATATAAACGAAAGTCGGGAATGACCTCAGCCCGGTGTTTCGACCCTCGTAGAGTGAGGTGATAAAAATCAGGCTTCCATATTGGCATCTCAATTCGTGATATGCGAATTCTATTCTCCAACTATCACAGCGCAGATTTATCCATCAATCCCAATGTTAAGGCGCGGCGGAGGAGTCTTCTTTGAAGTCACAAGGACGTACATGAGGCAGGACACACTCTAGTCGCATTAGTTTATTCTCCGGAGTCCGTGCTTGGAAATATATAGAAAAGCTCCAATCACCGTAACACGAGCAAAAAACTCTTTGACACTGGACGAATATAAATAGTGCCAACGATCGCTTTCCCGGCTTTCCCAACTTAAAGCGCTAGTCTTCCAGTCATGTCGGATTACAAAAAGATCGCTTTAGATGTTATGCTCAACGTCCTCGTCAGGGATGGCCGAGTATATTATCTCGAAATCCCCTCGCTCAAGAAGAAGTTCGATGTCAAAGAAGGAGATGGTACGCGCATACTTATATTACCCAGCCACACATTCCACCACTCTCAATCACTCTCCATTCATTTCCCCCTGTATTTCCATATCCGATGTACTCGTAATCTAACTCAGGGTTTCTTAGCCTCCACCTACATTGGAACCCTCTTCTACAATGACTTGAAAGACCTGATTGGCGACCAGCTTGCAAAGACTGACACAGATGAAGCACATCATGGTACTGTCACTTTCTACCAGGGCACCAAGGAAGTTGCAAAGGTGAGGAGTGTCTTTGAAGTAGTGTCTTGCCTCGGTCTAACGCCTCTTCATCTCATAGTATATCACTCACTCAGATGGATTCGATCGCAGTGCGTGCTTTGTGTTCTTAATCCGTATTGTCGAGTATGCTCACTCTGACCCCAACGGCAGGTCCCCTGACTCCGAAGGACAACTCAGGAACCTGGACATATTACGAGCCACCGACGCCGCCCGATTCACCAACCGACCCGCCAACCGATCCGCCAACTGACCCTCCAACTGACCCGCCAACCGAGCCCGTTGAACCAATTGAACCAGTTGAACCAACCCGTCAGGCCACCGATAGCAGAGTATCAGGATAGATATTTGATATATGCCATAGCTGTAATTTCTTTTCGATGTGCGATGTTCTAGAGTATAGTAGAATTGAATTTTATGTACTGCGGGCGAGGCTCGAACTCAAAACCTTCTGGCTCGTTGCCGTCACGCGTTCGGAGCATGACATCTTTTTACAGGCTTTAAAATTCAAGGCTTCCCTTTCTTTTCTCCCCTATCCTCAAGGTACTTAAGGTGACCTAGTTGTGTGTAAACTGCAAAAGGTTGCTAGCTCCAACGACTTAAGATGTATCATCCTCGCCTCCCCCGTTGTTTTGCCACCTGGAAAGTGTCACGCGGACAGGGACTGCCACCCGAGGAATTCACAATTATCAATGGAAGCATTGAGCAAACCAACAGCAAACTCAAAACAAACCGGCGGCGGTTCGACCCGAACACACGAACCGAACCTGTCAACCAACACTCCATATGACACCAAACCAACCTGGTCCATCATCGGTATCTGGTCATGCGCCTCTCTAATTTATTCGCTATTGTGAACCAGGCTCCTGGCAACCTCTGATCATGGATAGTTAATTTCGGGATGTAGCGAAGGCTGTCTGAGGTAACGTCACTTGGATGTTTTGACATGAAGACTGGAACTCTCTGTCAGAACATTGTCGACATCTACCAACCATCTGGGAACGAAACACACTCCAGGCTCTACTGCTGAAGCCTGGGTCACAAGGCAAGCAACACTCGCCTCTACCCGTCGGAAATAACAAAACCAGGTGTCCTGGTCGCGGATTTGGGCGATGGTGATGAAATCAGTCACGCCGCCTGCGGAAATCATCTCATTAGGAGGACGAGGTAAAGGCGTGGTTTGTTATATATTAGATCTCCCACACCATGGCAGCTCTCTGACGGGGAGACTAGTATTGCCGTCGCCCATCTTTGGAGAACGACCTCCTTCCAAGACAGCTGTCTACGCTCCCGGCAGTCTTGGGACGAGGAATAGTACCATAACTGCGCTAAGATCACATCATCCTTGCGTCTGACACACTCCATAATACCATGTTCAATTTCACAGCATAACGGCGTTCTCAACTTCCGATTCCTAGTTTTGGAATCTTAAAGCGAATTACCGACAATGCACGGAGTAGATACCAACGTTGAAGTACCACAAGACCTGCAATGTAACAGAAAGAGGGTGTGGTCTTGTCATGTGCTCACATTTCACGCCATCTAGAGGGTATAAAAGCCATGGGTAAGATGGGTTAGACGGTATCGAATAACTCGCAACTTCAAACCTCTCTCAAGCCATCTCTCTCTCTCAACTCAATCTCTCTCAACATGTCCTACAGCAAGACCGCCAATGCTACCCTCAACATCCTCATCAGGGATGGTCGCATCTACTCGCTCGATGCTGCCAGCATTCACAAGAAGTTCCTCGTGAAGGGCGGCAATGGTATGTGACCGCATTGCCTCAGGTCTGATTCGTTCTTTGAAATAACTACACTAGCCACCAGCTACGCTGGAACCCTCTACTACAACGACACCGACGACCTGTCGGGCAACCAAGTCGGTGCCACCAGCACCGACAGCAACAACAGGGCTGTCGTCACCTTCTCTAAGGGTACCAAAGAGATCGCCAAAGTCAGTGTATAGGTGCAATGCTAATTCAGTTGATCTGACTTGAACCCTTTCTTTCTTCTTGCTTGTGCTATCTCTCAGTTTGTCAGTAAGTAATGTTTGCGCAGCTTATACGATGCCAGCATTGACGATAATTGACTCCTACAGCTGCTGACAGCCCCGCCGACCCCGTTACTCCCAAGGACAACGCCGGCGCCTGGTCCGATGTCTAAGCGCCCGCGCCACCAAATCAAACGGGACTGCTTCCGCGCCCTGAACATTCAATATGTACTTCTAGCTATGTGTAGAATGATTGATGTACGAAAGCCCCAGAAAACTGTATACGATAGTGAACGCCGAAGAATTGGATGATGTTGAGCTTTGCCTATGTTCAACTCTTCAAGTTGTACTCAGTAGTATGAGCGCAGCGTTTAATAACGGTAGAGGAAACGTACCTTCTTGGGATCTAGACAGTCCCGATACTGGGTTCTGGCAGGAATAGCAGGTTATTTTCTCACTACTGACTTTCGTCCCGTAGGTATACTCACAGATCAAAATATGTAAGGACAACTGTCAAAATCACTCATCCCCATTCCCATCGTATACAGGCACTGTGACATATATCGACTCCTATAAATATCATCCGGAACATTTCAGCAAGGCTCCTGTCAATGATTCAGGGGGCTTATGTGTGTCTATCCCCGCAATTTTTGCATTGTAAACTACAGTCCATACCTGGTCCATACATTTAGGTTAAGGGACTCGCCAAGGACCGGTAAGCTACGTTCTGGACACAGCGCCACTCACTTGTGACTTGACAAATCGAACACAGACTCAAAGAGTATATAACACCGTGATTGAGCGAATTAGACGGTATCTTGATCCTACCTATCCATACCAACCGTCCCGCGCCTGCTGATATTGAGACACTCACTCATGCCATATCCGGAGACTGCTCCAGCCAAGCTCATTTTTGATCGAATCAGTGGCGAAGTCATCCTGTTTTCCGTTCCTGACCTCCATAAGTCGTTCATTGTTAGGGGGCTGCAGGCCCAATGGACATGCGTATGTGTTCCATACTTGTATCACTCATTCCAATCGTTATTATATATTATAGCTGACACTTTTGAGGGTACCCTCCACTATACACACTCCAACGACTTGGTCAGTTTGCAAGTCGGCGCGATTAGTGTCGCAGAAGATAAAGCCGTTGTGCGCTTCACAGATGGCTTGGACCTAGCCGGCAGCCCCACTGAGATGTTAAAGTGAGCGGGGCACTTTACGATGTTCAATGAGCCTAGGGCTTCCTCTATTCTTGCATCTTTCCCCTCCCAAGCTTGTCTGTGCGTTGTGTTATTTCCCATTCTTATTGTCACTCACATTTCTCATAACAAGTATCCGCCTTACAGCTGACAGAACTGTGGATAGGAATGGCGAAGGCTACTGCTTCACCCCAAATGCCGAAGATAATAGGGGTAGCTGGTTTTTGCCACGCTTTGGAGTTGTACAGGAGTGGCGTTGGTGGTGGTACTAGTAGTGGTAATATTTTTATCGTGCCATGCTACATACTGCGCCAAGCGATCCCTGAGGCGCAAATTCAGTCTATCTACCTTTTTCGGAGCCATGTTTTTGCGAGGTAGCGCTTGCATCAATCATTTTGAAGTACGCCAACACTCGTACTAGCAGCCAAGGACTCGCATCGAAAAAGTACTTCAGTGTCTAAGACTCGTTGATGCTTGTTAAACACACTGTGGCTTTCAAGTCTGGCTATTTATAAAGAAATACAGCGATGCAGACCGTTAGCATCAACAAGCCATCACCTCAACTTGGAAATGCATAACATCGCTGGGGGCGGTTATTAAGGTACGGTGAAAGGGCCCAGGACAACGGAGGAGGCTGTGTGCACTTGCAATATTGGGAAGAGGGGGTTATCATAGTACCGTGTTTCTGGACATTCAATACCCCATTTTTGTTGTGCCAAGCTTATATAACTTAGGTCAACGTGACACTTGCGATCGCAGGAATCTTATTCGCTATATCTCCAACCTCCGCCGTGCTACACATCCCAAGCATACCCTCCTACTAATCATGTCATCTCCCATTAAGAACGTTCCTGCCACTCTCGTCGTTAATCCTGGCACCGGCGAAGTTTTCAAGTTCTCGGTTCCTGCTCTCGGAAGGAAGTTCGACGTTGAGGGTGGGCCATGGTCATCTGGCACACGTATGTTCAAGTTCCAGCACCATTCTGCAGGCTGATCAGCCTGCGTTTTCTCCTTCTACTGACTCTGATCTCCAGCTGCCACCTACGACGGTGTCCTATACTACATAGGCTCAGATGACTTGGAAGGGTTACAGACGGCTGCGGTCAGCGTCGATGCAAGCTCCAAGGTTGCCGTGAGCTTCATAGATGGGTGGTCCTTGACAGGCAACCCACCTGCGATCGCCAATGTCAGTCAACCGTGACCATTCTTATGCATCGAAGCCTCGAGCTTACTTTACTCTCGCTGTTACCCTCATTTTTGAAGTTTGTCTGTGAGTTGGAATTACCTTCAGTCCCGTGTCCACCGCCACTAATGTCGTCGATGGGATTCTAGCCAACAAAACTGCAGCCAGTGCCATCGTACAAAACGCGGAAGATAATCGGGGAACTTGGTCCCGCGTCTGATACTGTGTATAGGATCGCCTCTAGGACTCCGTATTAAAGTCGCTCACGTTTGTTCAAGGATCACTCACTCTGTTCGATCTGAAGTATAGTCTATTCTGTAGTGCGGTACTTGGTACTTTCCAACTTGCTATGAAACTCCCTTCGCAAAATATAAATGTAGATTCTGACTTCGGCATTTTGTGTTACGCGGTTGATGTACAATTGAAACACACATATTGGATGGTATATTACAGGTCTAGCTACAGAGGATATCTGTGCGATCTAGATACAAGTACAAAGGGAGAGCGATAAACAAGATTGTGCTCTGTTCGAAAGGTATAAATGGAAGTAAGTCGAGAGACATACAAAAAGAATCCACCAAGAAATTATGAAGGATTATGAAGGGGAGGGCTTAAAGGAGTGGTGTAGGTAAAGCAAGCATTATGAATTCGAATGTAGATGCAAGTGTTACAAAGCTATCCAAGGTTGATTATGGCATAGGAGCACCTATCCCCTTGTAACAAGAGGTGAAGGAGGACCCGACTGTCTATCAGCGTTCGAATCTACGTGTAGGGCTGTCCTCTGGGTGTAATGGATAAAGCAAAGAGTCCATCAAAATCATCGCTTAAGATGAGGCCGGAACGGGTTCCACCTTCTCGTTACTCGACCGGCTCGAGGTGGGCAAAGTGATGTTCTGGCCAATTTCTTGCTCGAGGCCGACATAGTCGTAGGCGAACTCGCCCATCTCCGCATCGTCGATACCGAGGATCTCGGTTTCCTCAGTAGCGCGGAGGCGGAGACCGGGGATGAAGTGCATGGTCCAGAGAATGATGGTCTAAGAGGGAGCAAAGATTAGGATTGGATCGACAGTGGGGGATAGAGTACCACGTACTGTAACGATGAAGGACCAGGCAAATCCAGCAACGGAATCGGCAATCTGGTAAGCGAATTGGATGAAGTTGCGGTCCAACCAACCTCCCGCGATCTCGGTTGTGCCATCGAGGGCAGCAACGCTAGCCTGAGCGAAGATGCCGGTGAGCAAGTTTCCAACAATACCGCCAACACCGTGAGTGGCGAAGATCTAGATCACATGTCAGACTCGAGACATAAGAGAACAGATGCGAAGATTGACTTACATCGAGGGCGTCATCATATCCGAGAATAAACTTGAGCTGGGTGGCAAAATTGCAAATAGTACCGCCGAGAACACCGAAGGCAATAGCGGCCGCTGCATTGAGTCAATAACTGATGTATCAGGAAAATTTGTAGGCACTTACGGGCACCAACATAACCAGAGGCGGGAGTGATAGCGACGAGACCAGAAATGGCGCCGGAGCAGAAGCCAACAGCACTCCACTTCCTCTCAATTCGGTAATCCCAAAGCATCCAGGTGATACCACCGACGGATGCGGCAATGTTCGTGACGACGCAAGCTTGGACAGCGCGCAAGTTGGCGGAGAGAGCTGAACCTCCGTTGAACCCGAACCAGCCAAACCAGAGGAACACGGTACCGAGTATAACGTAGGTGGTGTTATGGGGCTTGTAGGCAAGTCTCTCGGTACCGTAACCACGTCGCTTGCCGAGATAAACAGAGATGGCGAGGGCGGCAGTTCCGGAAACGATATGGACAGGAGTTCCTCCGGCAAAGTCGAGGCCGCCAAGGACGTAAGACCAGCCTTTGGCGTTCCAAGTCCAGCAGGCAACAGGGTCATAGACGAGGGTTGTCCAGACGAAGATGAAGACGAGGATGGGGCCGAGGCGTCCACGCTCAGCAATGGCACCGATGGCGAGGGCAGCACTGGAGCATGCGTCAGCCACGAGTACTGGGAGTAGATTTAACTCTAACTCACGTAATAGCGGCGAAAGCACCCTGGTAAAGCATGAAGAGGAGCGAGGGAATGCGAGCGCTGCCAATGGAAGGTGTTTCTGCAACCTTCATGAGAGCAAAGTGCTCTAGAGACGGTCGTCAGTCCTGGCCATGAGGAAATCACTGGATGAGTCGCTTACTGAGAGTACCGATGAATGGGCTAGCATCATCGGCGAAGGCAAGGGAAAAGCCCCAGAAAAACCACTAGTGCACCAGTTGGTACCAACTCACTGAAGAACAAAGTAGGAACAACGTACTTGGAAACCGACAACCGCAACTGCAATCAACGAGCTGAAAATCATTGACAATGCATTCTTTCTCCTCAACAAGCCCGAATAGAAGAAGCCAACTCCAGGAATCATAATCCAGACGAGAGCCATGGACAAAATGATGAAGGACATGTCGCCCATGTTGTAGACGTATGTCTCGCCATCCTCGGGGTTGAAGTAGGTAATCTCGCCGGCTAATCCAGTGGTCAGTAAATTTGTTAGTACGACCAGGAGCCAGCGAACACTTACAGGCGTCAGAGGAGATGTTAACTGACAAGGACATTGGGAAAGAACAAGGTCAATTCCGTCAACAGTAAAGAGGACAGGAAGACCGCAGGTGAGAAAGAGAAGGCGGGCTGGGAATCTGCTGGAAGAAGACGCATTGCCTCGTTACTCTATATACGAATCACCGGAATAGAACCAGATCCCAAGTCGATCCCATACAACTCGGCGTGAAGGAGATATCAGGGTTTTGCTGAGTCAGCAAAACATCCTATCGTCCAATCACAGCGTTTGCTTTCACCTTATCGTTACATACACATACAGCACCCACAATCTCAGGAACAAAACAAGATACCTACCGCCAAGCGGGCTATCATACCCCTTTCTCCATCCTCCCCTCCAACATTTATCAGCGTATTTCTGCGTTCTCTATCGGTCGTTCCGCTTGATTCCGCCCATTTTGGCTATGTCTTGGCAAACGTTCGCAACAAAATGGCGGATCACATATGTACTCGGCAAACGCCGAGTCGGATTCACAGTGCTCGGAAGTACGCATCCAGATGCACGTCCCCGACGTAAGAATGAGTACTAGGACTCCTGGTAGTAGTACTGACAAGCTCAGCCAAGGGTGGGATCTACTAGATACGACCTTGAGAGTGAGAGCGACGGCGGTGAGACCAACTGGGATCATTTCAAGGACAAACAAGGAAAAAGCTTTCATATTTCACAGACCTGTGTTAACCTGTGATGTCGTAGCAATCGCGGGAGGGCATTACAGTTGAGAGCATGCGGGTATGCAGCGGAGAAGCCCAGCGAGCATCATCAAAGGGCACGACGAAGTCACCCTGTGAACGCGAAGAACGTCCGCGATAAGGGCGCTTGTCGACATGTGTCGAACCTGCCTCCCACACGGGCAAAATCCAAGGTAGCGGAGACGTGCAACGGCAACAGAAGATGGATCCACTAACTTGATGTTGACGTTCCGACGGTACTAGGCTTCGAAATGCCTTGATTCCTGGTGGCGGTTGGGTATCTACACCTTCTATAACTGATTGAATCATCAACCCTGTGCTCTGATAGTCTCTCGAAGTCTTGCACCGTATGTATTACCATTCCGGGTTTTGTCAGCAACTTCTCTCTACCGAGTCTTCGACTTTGACGAGGTCTTCCCCGCCAGTCTCAAGGACATCCTGATGGAGAGCAAGTTCAGGTTGTTGTCGATCCTCAATGGTAATGCATGTAGACATACCCACCTCCGAGGATCTTCGTGGTAACAATCAACAAACTGCACGCAAGTAAATAGACAGGGTCGGAAAGGGATCTAACACCATCACGCCTGACTCTGGGCCGAAATCTTACTGCAGACTAGCGTTGAACACGGTGCATGACTACATTCCCTGCATCTGTCCTTTTCTCGAAGACGTGGACAGTCTGATCGCTCTCACCTGCTTGCGGTACATTGAACACCAGCAATAAATTTAGCTCCCTAACAACTGATGTTCAAATTTCCTTGACATTCCGTTGATGATACCTTACCTAGTAGTGGTCGCACCTAGTTCTCGCTTCCTTCGCCAGTCTATCCTCAACTACATACATAAGGCTGATATCGTTGCCTTGGCATTCAAATTGGTCTTCCAATTCGGCAGGAATGCCAACAGCGGGCCAAGAAATGATCCAGGGCCTTTATCTCCGATTACGGACGGCGGGGGCATAGCTCCCTTTTTGTATATCGTCCGAACTGTCAGGCCTCTGTCGCTTGTGTTTACGGCATTGGAAGAAAAAGATAAGAAGCTCTGATTTTCGACGTGCAGTTTGAATTCTATAGTTTGTATACTTACAAGTGTGAACATTTACTGCGGTGGGCGCTCTGAATCAAAACGTGTAGTCTTGTCGCTCAGTTATGAGCGCAAGATAGCGTTGCCACTGCCAAAAAGTAACGTTAACCGTGATGTTTGAGCGTGGGGAGGGTCGATATAAGTAATTCAATTGCTTAGCCGAATGCTATCTTTCATCTTTGACAGCGCCCACTCAGCCAAGATGGACGAGTCTCGACTCGACTCATGACTCTTGCCTATCGCAGATAACGTCGGGAACCAGCACGACATTCATCCCTCGCGCGCCCCTACGTATCCTCGTTTCCCAACGCCAAGCCAACAACCCGTATCTTCACCAAGGGCACTCGGTGTATTTTAGGACCTGTCCAGCATTGGCAGGAAGCCTCGGTATGTGGCAGCGGCAAGAGACGCTGCGCATCCCTAATATGTGGTGGTCGCGTGTTCAGTGCGGTGGCGGAGTTGCGGGCGTCTATGCCTCATGATATCATCGGTGCAGGCGGCTCGGAAGACCAGGTTCCGACAACTCTCGATCGCGAGTCACGGTCCCAATGTACGTGCCCACCACCTCCGATGTCCACCGTCCCTGTGTGCGCCCCTAGTCGTACTTGCATATATGAAATTTGTTTTCCGTATCATGGCCACCTCTTCCCGTTCACCGCCTATCTGGATACCGTTATCGTCGCAATTCCCAGCATTGCGTGCCGTTATCCATCCAGCCCGCGACTGCGCATTGCTCTCTCCGTCGGCTGGGCATCTTTCCAAGAGCGGCTATCGACGTTATCGACACACCAGGGGAGATGGGGGATCCGAAATACGAAATTCGCGTATAGCCCGAGGGAAAGATAACGAGTGTCAAGGAAGCTCTGAGCTCCTCTGCGGAATGAGATGGGGTGGTTCGGAAGAGGGCTGGAACTCGTGTTCATTGATTTCATCGCTGTCGTTGCATCTGTTCATTCTGTCGTTGGGTAAATGTTTGGAGTGGGGTGGGGTAAAGGGGTGTAGCGTCCTGTCCTTGGCACCGCACCCAGTTTTCCTGTTACAGGGTGCCTTCGGGGATAGGCCGGAATAGGGTGGACAATGTGTGCGTTGAGGATGGGGATAGACGCCGGAATTAGTTATTCTTCAGGAACGCGGTACGGTGCGAAGATGGGGCAGGTTATCTACGAGCGGCTGGCTTGGTCTGGTCGGTTGACCGAGGCAATTCCGTTGGTCTGGGCATTGCGGAGGCATTAGGATCTACTTCAGCGGAAAGGCTGATTGGGATACGGAAGTTCGGGCTCGACCTTGCGTTAAAACGAGGCAGCAGCTAAGCTAATAATTCATCTTTAATTATGTGATTATCATTAACTTGGAATGAAGAGGTACGTATACCGAGGTCCATCGGCGGTGTGGGGAATGATCAGAACGTTCAGAGCATCGCCTACTTCATAGAATGGCCTCGAGTACAGATATATTACGGCAAGGGACTCTTATCTCTCCTCGCTAACTCGGGAGACCAACCCTCAACCGCTGTGTGCTGTTACAATTGCAATTCGGATTGAACTAAACGAATAGGGGTTGATCCTATTTTTAAGACAAGTAAGGGCGATGACTCTGCACGTACTTATCTCCTGCTTACAGACGCAGCTTGAAGCGGTTATATGCCTGATTGACGCTGTGTCAACCTCAGGCACTATTGAGTACATAGCCTATCTAGAAAAACAACAATCGCGAATGGTTGTATTATGAGAGAACTTGGCGTTTATAAATGATTCCACCGT
Organism: Coprinopsis marcescibilis; assembly: GCA_004369085.1. Lineage (NCBI taxonomy): Eukaryota > Fungi > Basidiomycota > Agaricomycetes > Agaricales > Psathyrellaceae > Coprinopsis > Coprinopsis marcescibilis. The sequence goes on from ML210227.1 coordinate 25,585, forward strand.
ACTATCTGTACTATCTCAATTTGTCTTCGCTCTATCTTGCTCGGTTTTGATTCATTGTGATGCTAGATAAGTACCAGTGGCTATCACTACGGCTAGACTACCGAGCATACTATACTGATTTGGGCAGGTATGGCATGTATTTCGCCTCTGTTCGTGGTCTTAGCCTCAAAGGCGAACACTCAAGCATAAGTACATCGGTACCAATCAAGTGATATGCGAACGCACTTCGGGACCACGAAAGACAAGGACCATCGCCAAACCACTGGAGCCGTTTAATGAACTAGAATCCCATCGATCAAGCTTCTTCCTTCTTTTCGTTACCTGCTGATACCCCGCATCGACGGCCAGAGGCACAGAAGCTGCGGTAGATATGTTATCGATACATGCCTAAAGCAGCTAACAAACGCGTGTGCACAGGTGTGCACATAGATAACGGATTTTGAGCTAATAATACCGGGGTATCCGGTCGAAATGGGCCAGGCTTTGGGTGACAGAAAACTGTATCAGGTGAGGAAGGAGCTATATAGTCTTAAAAGGTTGTTGTTGAAAGGGAGGAAATGGATAACTATTCTTGGAAGACGGCAGGGGGTGGCGATAGCCTTGAGGTTTTGGCGTGTGCCAAGCTCAGAATTTGTATGACGTATCATAGGCTTGAGTCTGACTAATTGCGAATCCTTGGAACAAGACACGAACTCCATGAGCTACCCTGCCTGTTTCTTTCATTCGAATAAACAAAAAAGGTGACTATTATACATCAATGGCTAGAGAGTAGAACCACTGATAAGGTCGAGGAATTAAATTAATCCAACTCTTCAAGCGCAAATTCACGCCCTGCGATGTGACTATGTCGGTCATCCCTATCGATCGTACCCTCGTTCCTCCTTCTCGCAGTACCGTGACGCCCCTTGAAGTCATCGTGGTCAGGCTGGTTCTCGTTCACAACTCTTCCAACAAGGTCCACATCGTCTCGCAGCCCCAAGGTGGAAGCGACATTCGAAACCGTGCCGGCAACCTTGCCAACCTTGCTCGCAACGTTCTTTACCTTCTTGATGATGTTACGGAGTTTGAAAGGTTGTGGAGAGCGGGCTTCGAGGGAGGGGGATTCGAAAGCGGAGATCACGTCGCGAATATCAACGTACTCCAAGTCTTCTGTGAGGTCGCGAAGGTCGTAGTGATCGTCTTCGCCGAGCTCTCGGATATACATGTTGCCCTCTTCGTCTCGGAGGAGCAGGGCAGCTGCAGGTGCGACTTTGACAGCGGTCTTGGCGATCTTTCCTACAGCACGCAAGGCTTTCTTGAATGAGAACCGGGCGTCAAGGTCGTCAAAGTCGCGTGCAACTGAGACAGAGTCTGTGTAACAGGATTTCAATTTCCGAGTCAGCACTGAGGTGTTTGCTGCATACGAGCTGGAAGAGGTAACTTACGATGACGGCCGGCGCTGTGCGTTCCATGAGCAAAATGGCCATACGGTGCTGCCAGGACAGAGGTGGACGCGATGGACGCGATGAAGAGGGTGGCGATGAGTGTCATTGTGGAGGATTAAGTCAAATTAAAAGGGTTGTATGTGCGAGGATGAGGAAGACTCTTTGCAAGCGTCGAGCTTGAGTGGTGTCTGTTAGGTTGAAGTGGTGCTTGTGGTATTTGGGAGGCCAGCTCTGGGAATTTACAGTCAATTTCTTCGAGGTCTTATACCCCCAGGGCCCTAAGAGCACCGCGAGGAAGATCTGGGTGAAATGATTCTTTGCGTTCGTTTCCTCGCTTCCTCGACAACAAATTTCGATGTGTACCACAAGAGACTATTTATGGTCGTTGGCAGGGATCTACAAGTGGAGTGCGGTGTGGCCCAAAGCTAGAGTAAAACTTCAACTTCGGAGTGAAAATCAAGGGGGTGGTGACAACGAGACGCCGAGTGGAATCCCGTAGTCTCTGGGCACTGACCCGTAACCGATCAAAGTGTTACGACTCAGATAATAAATGTCCAGATCTAGTAAGCATTATGCGCCGAGCAGTGAATCAAACATTTTCCAGAGGTCCCCAGAGATACATTTGTCGTTCCTGACGCGTATAGAGCGCGTCCCCAGAGGATCCGTATCAAAAAATCGCGAGAAAAGCTGGCAACCGTCGCATCAAGGCCACCACTGTATCAGAGAAGCTGCGCCACCTATTCAAAAATTATCAGTTATGTCCTGCGGCGTCGTATGGGTGTCGGAAGAGAAGAAGAGAAGGGTGCGGTTCAAAATTGTGGTCCAGTTTGGGCTTGCTTGTTTTGAAGGCTGTATGCCCTCAGTCCAAACACCGGCAAGGCCCGCCATCATTTTGGCGTTGGCGTCGACGAAATCGTACTCGTCGCCCTCGGTTCACGTCCAACAACTGTTTGCATTATGCTCACGACTAACTCGATAGCCAGGCAGGCCTTGTGCAGCTTCAGAGGTGCTCGTACGGTCAGGCCTGTCCTGCCGTCAGCGCGGTCGCTGCACGCTTCTCCCCCAGGTACGCAAATTCAGTCGCAAACTGCTGTGACGTTGCTGAGGATAGTTAACTAGTGATGAAACGGAAGAGGGTGGAAGAAGTTGAGGATCTCTTTGGAGAAGAGTTTGAAGTCGTGGACGCGTCTGCCACGCCGATAGCTGCTGAAGCGTCAATGGAAACCAGCAGCAGTTCAACGGCGGGACGGGTCAAGCGGGTATTGAACCCAGAAGAACGCGAATATAGGCTGTCGAGGATGGTTGAATTCATGAAACCACGTCTTGGACGTAAGCCAGAGGTCAAGACGCCTCAAATTCGCCATGGTACCTGGGTAGAATGCTTGCAAATGGCCAGGACCAAGGAGCAGCTCGAAGGGATCGTAGAACTGCTGCCTAAGTGGAAGGAATCGGGTCACAAATTCAAGTCGGGTTTCGCCGAGTCTTTCGTTCGTAAGTTGTTTCTAAAGTCTTATGGAATAGCTCTAATGGATGTATGTAGAACGTTGCCAAGAACTTGACGCATCGCAGCTCGCGCTGACTGTGTTCGGAAATTACTCGAAATACAATGTTTCCCTTACTCTCCCTGCGGCGCGTCGTCTGCTTCACAGTCTTCACAGCAAGCACTCTATTCAAGACCTGATGACCGCATCTGCCCTCTACGCCATCTATGACCTTCCCCCTGTAAACCAGGATTTCGTCTCTTGCGCGATAATTGTCGCAGCCTGCCTCCGGAAGAACACTGCCCACTCCAATGTCATTGCCGAAGCTCTCATCCCGAGTCTGCGACAAATGAAACTCGAAACTCGGATTGACAAGCAAGACACATATAACCGCGAGAACGTCTGGCTGCGATCTGCCATCAGCGAGATTAACGGAACCCTCTGTACTCGAGGAAAGGAACGTATTGGCCGGATCAAGCCTCTCAAACCCACTAGCGACCTTCAGAAAAGCAACCCCGAGGAAGCTACAGTTACTGTGTAGAGGTCCCGGTTTGTCCATACTAAAATTATGCTAATAATATATATTCACTTTGATATCCCAAGCGCCGATGCCTGCTTAAATTCCCAGGAGTGCTCTTTCTTCAAGCCCTATCTCGCGGCTCTCCTGCACTTGTTGACAGCTGGAACAAAAGACAGTGGTGGCAACATCCGAGAAAATGTTCCCTCCGACGTCATATCGGTCCCTTACTGTCCTGCGGTTTGAAATCTAAGGACCAATTTGTTACCCATTGCATTGAACAACAGAACGACGACGAATGCGCACCTGAAGCGGCCAGGCCATGCAGATCAAGGAAAGTGCGGCGTGCGCAGCACAGCTCCCAGAAAAGACGGATTCGTCCATAGGATTCTGGGGCCTTTCGAATCTGACAAGATGGTCGATTCTCGCCTTATTCTGGCCATATACGATTGAAGGGCAAACAGCTGCGAAGCATACTACAAAGCGGCGGTGAGCATCAATGAAACCATCCTGTGACGTGGCACTGAAATCTCCCTTACAGGCAGAAACACCCTCGTCTCCCAAGGATAGAAGATCAGTGCTCCAGTCGCGGTCACCGTCAATCGAGTACGGCTGGTTCTTGACGTTTCGGTTAAAACTCATGCTTGGAGTAGGGTACGGCTGTTCAGACACGTATATCGGCTGTGAAGCACCCAACTGCGGTTTTCCTCTGGCCCTACTACTTTCCCTGACGGTTTTGGCGAATACTGGATAGCGAGACTCGGGATCGAGTTCTGAAGGTCTGCCTGTGTTCTGTTTCGTCGGATCAGATGTCTAATGCTCGTTCATTGCAGGAAATGGCTGCTTTACCTTGAGTTTGACAACGAACAGCTGGCCTGCAAGCTTTGGCGTGTCAACCCCCGTTCCACTTCCCTCCCTTTCTCTCCCTCCCTCTGGGATTATATGGAGACTATCCCTTTTCCCTCTCCTTTCTCGACGCGGGGGAGTTTGGAAGTCTCCTCTTCCTCCTCCTTCGTATCCGCCATATCCTCCTTCGTATCCGCCATATCCTCCTGCGTATCTACTCAAAGAAGGAAGCCCCGACAAAGGTATCTCCTCCGTCGAGTACGCACTACCCGAATCGGACGTCTGCGAGCGCGCGCGGCTGGGTGTTACAACCGACAGCAAACCACGCCTCCTCCCTCCTAGCCCTCCCTTCAAGTCCCTGTCGCGCCGGCAATACATCATGGCCTCGTCGTGCTCGTTTTCTTCGTAATCATACTCGTATTCGTACCCTTTGTCGTGACCATCCAAGCCGAGCACCCCCTTGCCTGGTACTTCGTCGGCGCGGATGAGAGGGTGTAAATCCCATATCTCGGTCCCTCCGCCCGATGCGACGAGTATGGGAGAACCAGGTGTCGAGTACGGGTTGGGTAGGGCAATGGTGTCCTATACGTTGAAGCACGACGCGGGAAAGGGGGAGGATGGAAAGAGGGATTGCGTCAGTCAAATAAAGTTCATTCTCGATCAGGAGGACTACCCCGCCCAACACCCAATAGAAAGGAAGGGGTAGAGACGAGCGACGTACGACTGATAATTTTTTCCCGCCCCCGTTATGGCCCCACATGCCATAAGCCGGTGCTCTGCCATTGCCCTCTTCCCTCTCTCTTCCTCTTCCTCTGGGAGCACCAGAAGGATCGGTATCGGAATCATAACCTGCTCCAACAAGAGGTGCTCTACCCCACGATGCACGCCGTCTCTGGATACTGCTTGCCTCGCTATCGGCGCAGCTTTTGAATGGGAACGACTGGCGGCGTCGAGAGATGGTCGAGGAGTTTGGACCGGAGGGTATATCGCCCAGAAGGATGATGGGCTTAAGACTCGCGCTGCGGTCTTTATTTAGCATCTGGCCTGTGCTTTTTGGGATGATCTGGGTGGTGTAGATGGCGCTCGTACGGGTGATGGGTGTGCCTGTAGCTGGTGTGGTTGTATGAAGTATATGGGGACCAGTCTAGCATTGTTATCGAGGCGTCAGGAGAGTTCCTGGGTTTGAGACTGAGTGGTTAGGGGGTTGTAGTGAGCGCCAGGATCGATCGTCGGTCCCGTTCGCATTGACAGTTTGGGCGTGGGTCTTGCGTCGCTCCTGGTGAATGGGGAATTGGCTAATCAGGGATAGTGCGATTCTATATTTGGGTTGTGTGGTATGATGTGGTGCCCCTATTTTTGTCGAATAGGATGCTTCAACAGGGCTGGCTGTATTGATAGACATACAGTTGAGCCATACAGTCGGGGCTAGCATGGCAACAGGATGGGCTGATTTTGGATACACCCAGGTATGTGACTGTAGACTTTCGGGTAGTACATATCCGTGCTGACTGAAGCTTATAGGTTTCCATTATGTTTTACTAGGGCGAGCAACCCGGCAGACTGTGACAATCACCGCCCGAGATGCAGCGCTCAGTGTCAATATGTCAGGATCATCTTGGGCGCTGCTCAAGCCTGTGCACTGGCGCTTCTCGCCTGTTTCCAGTCCTATGTTGAATCCGTGAATCCGTGTCCATTTCGATGGGGGCGAGAAACGCGTGTACATTTCGACTTGGTTCAATAATACACTGCGCAATGCCAATTGGTGTACTGCTACTACGCTAATGAGACTGTAGCGAAAAAAAAACCACATGCAGGGCAAGTAATATAATCAAATATGAACCACCGCCCGACCACATTAATGCTTCACCCCGACAGCCCCTCCAAAGCTCTTCTCCTCCAATTCGAGCTCTTGACTCTCCTGCACGAGGTCACAAGGGGTGCAGCAGAGCGTCGTACAGCAGTCGCCACAACCACCGCCCTCAATATTGTACCTACCCCTCACTTCACCTCGGCTTTGGCATTGGAGAAGGCAGGCAATGCCGCAGGCGGCAGTTATGGCATGCACGCAGCAGTCGCCTGAACACATGTCGCCGCCTGTGGGGTGTGGGGTGCCATGAGAAGAGAGGTGCTTGTAGCGGCTACGGATTTGTCCGTAGGCGAGGCAGGGGAGGCACCAGGCCAAGAGACCTGTAAGTGTGTGGTGAGTAGGTGTTGCAAGTGTGTATATGTGCGTGAATTAAATGGATGTGGGAGGAGCATGTAGTACTGGGAGGGCAGACCACTTACAGAGGCCAACGTCGTCGCCGCAGGAGAAGAGTCCGTTACTCCATCCGCGTTTACCGTCTTTGACTGGAAGGTTTTTAGCGTTCCTGTTGCCACCGCCGCCCTGGATGATGGTCATCTGTGGTTGAGCCTGATATAAACATCAAGCAGAGCATAGTAAGCACATCTTCCAATGTAATGTTGGGTTTGCGAACCTGATAAGACATAAGGATCGAAACGTAGGTGAATAGGCTTGCTGCTAGCTTGGGATCAAGGTTGGGTTAGTGGGAAAGGTGGCTCATAAAATTGGGGCTTTTATATGACCTAGGACCTATCTCAGTCCCAGGGTTGTACTAGTACTAGATTCTCTCCCCGGGTTGGGCGCTGTCTGCCGCTTGAGCCATGAATAAGTCTACATGTTTTCTACGGCTGCCGCGTCCCTCGGGATGATCGGCTAATTCTAAAATCCACCGCCGAGTAAATGAGCGCCGCAACTTGCAAGGTATTTGTATTTCAAAAATAGGTGGTGTAAATCTGCAACTCTTAAATGATGTCACCGTGAGCAAGTTAGCGCTTGATTTTGATGTTGATTTGGGCGACGACGAAAGAGGAGTTGCGCTCAGTTTTGAGCGTCTATAAGATGTAGGTGGCACCGGTATAATGATATCGACGAGAAAGAAAAAGACTAATTCTGTACATCTCTTGACAGCGCTCGTATTAATGAACACTGCGATATAGTATGCCAGAATTGGTGCCAACTGGTATAGGTAAAATGTACTACACATAATTTGTGCTATACGTACTTGTAAGAATCTTTCCGGTTATTGGATGAGTCGTATGAATATTATGGCTGGTTTGAATCGGTGATCACGGCGATTCAGATTCCCCTGAAATTGACTTCCGATCATGCGTGGGCGCGTTGCAATGCCACTTCCCGCAAGAGACGCACACACGCTGCCATGTGTCTTCCCAGCTATTCAGTATGTACGAGGTGTAGGAGTCCCGTATAGGAGTCTGGGGACTCGAGTGCCCCAACTAAAGACAAAGATACATTCTGAAGAAATAAACCAGTGGCCTAAATACATACGCAGATTAGATCACAAGAGTAATTAGTGCTTGAGATAACCCATGCTCTGTTCTTCCAACTCAATTTCACGAGACTCCTGGACCAGGTCGCATGGGGTGCAGAAGCAGGCCGTGCAACAGTCTCCACACCCACTCCCTTTGATGTTGTATCGAGTACGGGTTTCCCCACGGCTCATGCACTGAAGCAGGCACGCAATGCCGCAGCTCGCGACAATAAAGTGAATACAGCAGTCGCCTGTGCAGCATCCACCACCGTCTGGATGCGGGACGCCCTTTGCAGAGAGGTGCTTGAAGCGGTTTTTATTTTTGCCGTAGGTGATACAAGGGAAACAACATGCGACAATGCCTGTTATCACATAAACTCGAGTCTGCGTAGAGAAAAATCGACCAAGGACTCACATGTTCCTGGAGCTGAGCAACAGTCACAAAGGCCATGACTCCAATCACGACCGCCCGCAGTCACTGGTAGATTCTTCGCATTTCTGTTCCCGCCCCCGCCTTGAACAATGACCATCTGCGGTTGAGCCTTTTTCACGAGAAGGGAGCATTTTCAGGGAGGTGAGTTAAAGTCGGCTGTACTCAGAACAAGAACACACTTTGTACGCCATTTGACACTGTGAGCTGGACAAGGACGTTACGATGAAGGTAATTTTGAGAGATGGGGTATGCTTGGGGAAGAATCCAAAGTTGTTGTTCCGACAGCCGGGCCCCCAATGTTTTATAAAGGTGGAGCGGAGAATGAAGCTTGAAGGTCATCTCGGTCCCCCTGGCGTTATTCCAGTGCCAGTTTTGGCGCTGTCAATGTCACCGTGATGCTCTCTGTTCATTGATCTGGTTGTCTCAGACCTGGCGCCCAACAACCCAGCCATGCAGAGGCCCAAACCTTGTTACTCCCACTGCGTCTGAAAGCCAATGACAGTTTGACTCGAACAGTTACCTTGCTCTACTGGTAAACAAAGAGCAGTATGCTTGGACGTATAATATGCCTTTGTTTGCGCGACGAACAAAGATCGATCAGCACGCATTGAACTTTGACGATGATGCATCACAACTGCTTTAATTGACACATTTTGCCGTAAGGAATAGGGCATGAGGCCTGAGGCCACAAGATGCATGCCAAGAACCAAGGAGCACTGGCTAATTCGATTTCTGTAGTAATAAAACATATATGTAAGATATGAGTGTGTCGAGGTGTCGGCCTAAATATAGATACATGTACACATTCTGCACCTGCGCAGAATATGCGGGATGGAGCTCTTACCGAATCTAAAGTCATCCAGTCAAGCAAAGTTATATTAGATTACTAAACATAATGCTAGCTATCTACTGCATGTATCGTATAACTATCGTATTATACGGTATCTTAATCCCATAAGTAATCCAATTAATGATCCTTAAGACCTAAGCCGCAAAGCAGCATCTGAGCACCAAATAAAACAACGAGAAGCGGGTGATCATAGAGCAGGGAGAAAACACCGAGAGCATGAACAAAGGAGAGCATAACGAGACGTTAAAGGGGTTCATAAGCATCATAGCACCATACGTGAAATCATTCACTAAGTTGTTCATTTCGTGTTCATTCCGTTAGGGTTGGAGCCGCCTGAGGAGACGCTGTCTTCTCGATGCATAGCAGACTTTCCCCATGTGACCAACTAGTGGAGAAGCGGAAGTCAGTCGAGTAGAGCGGATCTCGGCTTAGCAGTGCACCCACCCCACTTATAGGTCTTGAATAATCCTCGTGATCTCGCAAGCTAGCCTGGCTCGCCTGCAACGCCATTCCTAGTTTCGGATGGAGAAGACTTTCTTTCACCACGAAGCTAGAGGTGTCTGTAGCCGCAGGGGAAGGTGGAGTCGGATCCCCGCTGATTCGAAGTGACGGGGGAGGGGGAGAAATAGACTGTACTGTGTAACTGTTGCCAGTAATGCCGCGCGGGAAGGAAAGCAGGGGTTGCGGAGGAGTAGAGGGAGAATTGGAGACCGGAAAAAGCACAGCAGGGGAAGGATTAAGGAGAGAGTCGTAGGGCAAAGTATGCGTCAAGAGAATAGGCTCCGGGCTCTTATGTGAGTTGGCTGAGCCAGATGGCATATTCTCGACCAGCGATTCCGTTGAGCCGAAGAACGTGTGGACATGGGTTTGGGAGGATATCGAAGGCGACTTGACGGTAGCGTTACTGTGAGATGAAGTCGGACGTTTGGTGAGCTTACTCAGTAAGCCCCGAATGCTGCCCTTCTCCGACTTGCGATCGGTCTCACCCATTTCGCTGATCGGGAAGCTGATCGGAGGGGTTGAATATGACGGCCGCCGAGATTCAGGACGAGGTCGGGGTCCTGAAAGTGAAATTCGCGTACGGCTGGACGCTCCATTAGCTCCATCGTCGACCGTATATCTGAATCCCCGTTCCGCGTGGGATTCGGAGGATGATGTCGAGTTTCCTCCAGTAACGTGACTTTGGGATGACGACGACTGAGACTTTTTCGATAAAATAGGACCTCCATCGGGGCTCGTGATAACAGCGCAAGACAACTGGCTGACAGCCCCATCCTTCCCAGAGCCTTCAGAAACCCTAGGAAGGGCAGCCACAAACCCAACACTCCCCGTATCAGCTCCATCCACGCTCTTCTCATCGTGACCCGAGCTACTCCTGTTGGATAGTTTCCTGACCAGTCTCGTCGCCGCCGCCGCCGCGCCCTGGAATATTCCACGAACACTCTCATCCTCGTCGCGGAACGGTGGCCGCCAAACGGCTTCTTCGAGTTGAGGCCCACTTGACTGTCGACTTGACCGCCTGTGTCTTCGACAGAAGAAGAACAGCAGTATAATAACGACCAGGAATGCGAAGGTAGAGCCGAGGGTAACTCCGATTATGGCTCCCGAGTTGCTGGAAATACTGTAGAAGTAGTTTCCAACGGTAAGAATGACTTCAAATTAAAGGTAGTTATGCCCGTACCCGAGGTTCCTCATTGGCACATCTGTTCGTAGGATCCCTGTCTCTATCAAGCTGGTCACCGTCGCTTCGTAGGTTCCGTTGTATGTAGTGGTATAAACGCGAGTGACGGTGACAGTCGTTTGGCTCGATTCCACGACAGTCACAACGGGTGGAAGTGAGGTGGGTTCATCTGAAGTCGTTTAGACTTGAGCCATTCTGACAGTTTAATGAACATATCACGTACCTGCGGTAGATATGGAGGGCAGTGGCGTGTCGTAAACAGTAAATGGAACTCTGAAATTAATATTGTTGCGTGAGAGATTATGTTTTACAAGTGACGAGAATAGATCGCTTACGAGATCGTTGACGGTTCCAGCGTCAAAGTAAACGTAGTTGGCGAAGGTAAAGGGAACGAAATCTGATATGGAGGGGTGGTAGTAGACGGGGAGGGTTGGGGTATAGAGACCTCTGAGGTGGAGTCTACTGTTGGGGTTGGTTCTGGGTCTACGGACGTGAAAGGGGGTAGCGTTGTGGGGGACGCATCCAAGTCTGAGCTGGGCGTCTCTTCCGGTGTGGACGACGAGCGCTGTTGGGAGTCTGAGCTCGACGGAGTGAAAACAGACGACTCGAAGCTTGTGGGCGCGTCGGATGTTGGCAGGGGGAACTCGGAAGAGGATGAGAAAGGCCAATTCGAGGTAGAGGGGTCTGACGCCGAAGTCGACATGGTACCTTCTGCGGTACTTGAGAGCTGAGTAGTGGAAGTGTCAGGGAATATTGGCGAAACGATGTCTGTCGGGAGTATAGAGCTTGAGTCTTTCGGGGTTACTATCTCAGATTGGCTGGTATCCATATCCATGCGGTATTTGGGATGAGCTGGTTTGTCGGTGTGTCGTGACACTGGAATTATAGGATCGGAACAAAGGTATCGCGGATAGAAAGAAGATAGAGCTGGGAAGCGATGGTATTTAGTTACAAAGGGATCCAACGAAGAGAAAGGTTTAAGGGGCCTTACCGTTGGCAAATATATCAAGGATCGTGAGGGTAAGGAGAAAGGTTGGAGGGACGCGAGTTCAACATACGAATGAAAGAGAGATGAGTGAGACACGAACCCAAGGAGAGCCATTTCGCGCGTCGATTGTCTTTGGGAGATACATCTATATGGAGTGTTCAGTCCTAGCACTGGGAGTGGGGAATCTGCCAGAGAAAACGCACCCAGATTGTAGCTGTTCGGCGAGTTTGAGACATCGGATTGTTGTTGTCGTGAAGAAAGGCTAGTAAAGGTGCTAAGTAACAAGATACGGGGTCAGACACGGCTGCGGAACCAGTCTTACAATAAATGGTACCTTCGTGGTCTTCGAGTCCTTCGAACGCGGCGGAGAAATAGGTGATCGTAAAGGCTAGTGTCCCCTGCAGGCGATGAAATGTGATCTTGAGAGGATTCGGTCGAGGTGGGCTGACTTGACGCCTGGATAATCAATGTTGGTGTCGAATCCGACCCGGGCAACAAGGAGAGGTTCTGCAGGGGTGGCATGCAAGGGCCTGAGACATTCCACTTCCGACGGTAAGGAGTTATACAATGCGGTTGCTGAGACATCTCTGGTGGTAAAAATGCCGTTGCTGAAGGTATCGTCAATCCGGATTGAGGCTCGCAACGGACGGTATGGTAACTTGGAAACCCGGCGAATCGATCGCCTTGAGGTCACAGTTGATTGGCCAGCAACCAGGATTCTCTGAATAATAACCAGCAGAGGAATCGTAGGTTAAAACCTGAACCTTTGAACGAAAAGAAGGGAGGGGAGCGCGGTGCTCATCAAAGAGAAGGAAAGATGGCGTACGTCAAGCCATCGAGGCTTTGGAAAGGAAGGGTGCAGGATGATCTATCGGAGTCGTTTCAAATTGGTGCAGGTTGGCAATCACGCAAACCGGTGCACGTTGTCCACAAACATTCCTTGCGTCAAAGTGTTGACAACGACTCTGATGTTGGGTGTACCTTTTGTGCGGCATCTGAAGGCCCGGCCTGCGACAAAAATCGTTTCAATATGAGCTTCGCCCAACACGTTCTTAATGCCTTTGAAATAACCTTTGGCTTTATGGCTTCCGAAGCGTCGATGCTGCTCTCTGGCTCGAGCGAGGAGACGGGCAGGGCTGTCTTGTGGCAGATGACAATCTACAACATTCATCAGTGGCTTCGGAACTCGTTCCCAATTATCTTGGGTCCCGAAGAGCTGATCTCCTTATTCGGTCAAATTTGTGCCTCGATTCCGATGACGAAGGATCTCATCAGCTTACCATCAATTCAATTATCGAATGACGAAGCGTTGCCCCAGGTTACAATGGGACAAGCTTATAATTCGCCTCAAAATCGGCTATTCCTACATGGAGTAGCGTTGTATTAGCATGCCGCATCTAAGTTGATTCAGTGGATTCAACAATACGAAGTAAACAATAATTCAGTCTCACCTAGAAAAGTACAGCTGAGAGAACGTGCAAGAACCCCTTTCGATGAAATTCGATCCAATTTGCAAATGTAACTCCGGCGGTGGCCAAGGAACTTGTGCCTGGTAAAAGCCAAGAAGGTGGTTGTTTCCTGCTAGCTCAAAAAAATAGAGGCTTTGAAGCTTCTCAATCTCTTTGAGACATCTGGGTTCATGTGTTCCATTAGCTGCACACTTTACCTTCACCTACTTTACCTTCTGATGCTGCACAAAATCGACCCGAACAAGAGAAAGAAGAAAAGACAATGGGATGCCCTTGGCGTGGGCCGTGGGAATCACATGCGCGCGGCAAATCCCGGTTGCCGGAAGTTGCCGCTGCGAACAAGCTGCAAATTGTTGGAAGTTTCAGTTGAGGACAACGGTGACTAGTTGATTCGACAACCCAACGACAACCCAACTTCCTGAAATGTCACTTCAAATTGATGTTGGTAGGATCCTCGATGTATCCATGAAATTTGTCTCAGAGACAGGTAAGTACTTGAAAGGCCAAAATGACTATTACTTTAGGTGAGCAAGAAAGATGGACTGAATGGATATTTGCGCTAACTTCACTAATGTTACATGTTTTGGCTTTAGAAAGGTTTAGAGCGTAGCTTAATATGCGTTAGCCTGAACCAGCGATCGGAAGAGGGACAATGGAAGGCTAGCCGCCTTCTTCTCCCATTCATTCAGCCATGATTCGTGCTGCTGGAAAGCACTACTCGGGAGGCCGAATACGCCAGTGATCAACCAATGGTCTTTTTCGCTGGCACTGTGCTCTCCAATTAACGTGGGCAAAACCGTTCTTGACTCGACCAGGTTGGTATTTGGGTCCATCCGCAGCGCCTTACCGACACGCCTTGAATCCGCCTCCAGACCTGCGATCCCAACCACGCCAGCAAGTGATGTTGCTCTTGCTCTGTTCCCACTCTCTAAAATGCCCTCGTCTTCTCCTGACGAAGGTTCCAATGCTCGCCCGTTCAGGGCCTGCTGTCCGAATAGAGCGAAGCCACCTTCAGCCGACTGCAGCTTCTGGTTGGTTCGGATCCTATGCACACGCAGGTGCCACAAAGGGCTCTCTTCAGCAGGGGGGATTAACCAAGTCTCGACCTTCACACCATTCCATGGATACCACATCGACTGCAGCCATCTCCCGTCTACAATCCTCGCCTCCTTCGTTTCTCGCCTACACTTCCACGTCTCACCACCATCATTGCTCAGCGCCAACGTGTTGTCTCCGCCAAGTTCCTCCAACGTGAGGTTCCCAGATGGAACGCTGTAACCAAATGCGGACGAATACGCAAATTTCCCGTACTTGGCCGCGCTCTGTTTGACGGGATAAGAGCACTGCTGGCCTGATGATAGGAGGAATGTGTGGCCCCCGAGGTTGGTCGTGATGTGGAGCGGGTTCGATAGGAACTTGGTCGTTCCTCGCAAGGCCTCTGGATACGGTTCCTCCTTCGAAGTCCAGAACGGATGTGTCTCGGGCAAGGCGAGGGTGACGAACGACTTACAGCACCAGTACACTGATCCAGCTGAGTTGTAATTCTCCGTCATGTTCATGTTCAGGTAATTGTACCCGATCGTTAACGTGCCATCGGGGTTGTACGCTCCTGGTTGGTTCGCCCAGTACCGGACATTTCGAAGTTGGAGCCCTTTGATCACACCCCAGGTTAGGGGTGCCGGCAGTTCGACGTCAGCAAACGCCAGGGCACCCCAGAACGACGACATCGCGAAGCGGTACACCATGCTTCGCCCGAACGCGATAGGTCGACCTGGCAGATTTGTGAGTCTTCAATCTTTCCGAACGGCATTAGCTGGCTTACCTTCTTCGTCCCAGTAATGCACGAAGTCCTTGACAAAGTTTCGAGCCCGGTTTCTAAACTCCTCGCATCGTTCTGGATCTTCCTTTTGCATCAGCTTCGAATACGCCAGCTGAGCAAATTGGATGGCGAATGATGAAGAGTAATAATCGAGTTGCACGATTCCTTCCGGACCGTCTCTCGACCAGCCATCGCCTATGTAGAACGTGTCAAGGTGGTCCAAATCTGCCTTCATTCTCGCCGCATCGAACCGCTTCGACCCAACCTTAGATAGACCCAAGTTCGCAAAAACCTGGAAGCACAACGTCAACTTTAAGGCCGGAAGCTCAAATCCCATCACACTCACTCTGAACCACAGCCAATTCGTGTTCGGCATCTCCTTCCCATTCATAATCGCCAACCAGTTCTCCAGATTCTTCTTCGCCTCATCTGGGAGAGGATCCCAGATCTTATCCTTGGCGACTGCCAGCGTGAACCCAATGGCTGAACACTCCACCATCCTCTGGTCCTTATCCCTCATGTCACCCCAAAACTCTTCGCTCTCCGGATCAGTGCCGTTCTTGAAACCGTTCACCCATCGACTGGTACCCTCGTATTCGCCTCCACCAGCCAGCAACGCCGCTAGACCCCAAATCGGACGAGAAAAACCTTCCAGCTGTGCCGCCACGTCGTCATAGTGCGTGCCGGTGTAACCAAGCTGGATCCGTGCGCCGCCGGGGCTTGTGTGAGCTGCCAACGGGTTCAAGAGGTCCTTCAAGAATTTCGCCAAGTCATCCCTTGTCTCGAGCGGGTTGGAAGAGTATTGTGTTTTGCTGAAGAACGACACGACAGGTGGCATGTTTGTGCACCCTGGGAATGAAGGAACAAGAGTATCGTCGTTTCTTATTCGCTTTATGAGAGCCTTGTCCTGATTAATTGTTCTCCAAATGCCTCACGGCCCGACAATTCCAGTGGGTTCTTGCTCGGAGAAATTCGATGTAGACCACATTGGTAAATCGCACGAAGCGATACGATGTCCCGACCTGTTCAAGTTGGCGGTGCCCTCATCAAAGGTATCTCTTCAGCTGCACTTCGAATTTACGACTTGAATGTGCAAGGCTCGCCCCCGCATGCGTACGATATCATCGCGCTGCCGATCTCGACGAAGGACGGCGCTCCGAACATTCTCCGTCAATACTGCTTGTGACCTCCGCCTTTCTCATGGACGAATACGCCCATAACAACTGATCTCACCTAAGAAGCACCAAGCACATTGTAAGCCCGGTAGTATATTGTTCCTCGATCACCTGGGCAGGGTTGTCTATTTCCTGTTCAAGGAAGACATTTGCCCGGAACGTTAATCGCCGACTTTCCCAAATTGTGCGAAATCTCAGCGCGAACCCCACAATGACCAATATTAGTATGGCAGTGAGATTGACTTAAGGGAATAAAGCCGACCCATTTCACTGGCCCCGGGGTCCTCGTGGACACAGGCCAGCGATCATCGACACAGCACTGATCCCCAGTCCTATCTCCGGGATTCAGCTTTCGGCGCATTGTTACTTTCACTCCAATGGTGAAAGGTCGCACGACTCAGAGGACCAGGGAGCTACATATATGTTGCGAGGATAAGAACGCTAGTAGAGATAACCTTGAGCTGGCTCTTACTCAGCTTCAACGAGATTGCCCATTGAGTTTGAATAAAACCCGCGCACTCCTTACCCTCTTATCGAAAGACAAAGCTAGCCTTCGCTCTAAGCTCTTGAGATCGAACTCCAACATAGAAGAACGACATCAAGTCAATGATCAAAGAGTCCGTCTCATGAAATAAAAAAGAATCTGTTACGAGAAGCACATTGAAAGCTTGCGCTCCTTCACATATGATTTGTTCAAACGTGCACCGCATATTTCGTTGAAGCAGATGTCTGTTGAACCTTAAACGTGGGCAATGTCCTGCAATGTCTCAAGAAACTCTCAACCTGATTTGGGAAACTCGCCATGCTAACATGCGGTGTAGCCAGCAAAAGTAGTTGCCGGCTTGGTAGATTGGGTCAATGATTGATCGTGCGCTCGAGATGTGAGTCTTGGCGGTGAGAGCAGTGCTGGAAAGTCCTCACTCTAAATCTTGCAATCCGCAGTCCGTATGATCGTTGGTCACCTGGCTGCACATGCTTCAACTGATCCAAACCCAAACTCAATTCTCTTCTACTACTAGGGATCGCATGGTTGAATGATATTGTGAACTCTTCCGTGTACCGTTTCTCTTTTTCCGACTTCATCGTTTCGGCCCTCTGTTCTATTTTCGTCTGTCTCATTTCGCTGGAACTTGGCACGGGAAAGTCTTTCTTCCACCACATTTACATACAAGGCAGGGTCGCTTTCACGAGTGAATACTATCAGTTACCTGATGTTAACACGAGATATGTGGCATGTAACATTGAGGTAATAAGTATATCACGTCCATCTTATTTTGCATTTCATCTCGTTTAAAACGGTACACCCGCACTACTAGTACTAAATCAGCGACATCAAAGTCGCTTCGACAACGAGTCAGATGCGCCAATTGGTGAAGCCTTCGACAAATACGCAGCCTCAAACACTAATATTCCAACCCCCAGCTTCTACTAAACTTTGTGCTCACCCAATGCTCACCGCACACACCGACACAGCCCCTGGAATTTTAATTTGCAAATGACTCATGACAGACGTCCTGGGCCTGATGCATGATGGGCTGATGGATTGATGGATGATGGGCTCCACGTGTAACGACACTCACCATTAACGCCGCAGGCCCTCGATTTGTTCTTTTCCCTTGTACTTCTAGTGCAGGTACACAGGCACATATGCCGACCTCTTACATAAATTGTATACTTGATCAGGGTTTGGTCAGAACTTCGCCCAAGAGGTGACAGATTCACCGATCTTGGAACGATTCCCACGGCAGGGTCCCCCCCCCACCCCCCCCCAAATAGGGAAGTTCGCGTGTCATGTTTGGCACGGGCTTCTACGGCACACACGAGCGAAGGTCGACTACAAGTTCAACTCTTCGCTCACGTCCGGTGATTTCCTTCCGAACCTTCTCTCAAACTGGTCAAAGACAGACCTTGACTGCATGGTCCTGAGAAAACATGTTGTCTACGCTCCTCTGGACATAGGTTGGTCTCTGCTCCCTGGCCAGCCGAGCAATGCCGTTCCTCGGAGTGTTCCGATCACCATCACTCCCGTTCAGATCCTGTTCCACTCCTGGCCGATTTGCCAGCTCTTGACTTCGCCTGTCTTCCATGGGCGCTGTTTATGCCATTTAAGGACAGGTTACATACCCTCACACTTCAAAGATTTAAGATTGGTACCAGCGTGCATACATGCGTCTCTGTATGGATGGACCGTGATTTTGCACATGGTGAAGACTCGGAGCCTGACTGAGCCGGAAGCACCATAAATGCTAGAGGGCCGAGAATTTGACTCCTGAACGAAGATCCTTCGCACAAACCCGATACAATTGTGGCTTGATGCGAGCCACTTACAACCCGAATTTTCGCAGGTTACACATATGAATCTACATGCATTCAACCAAATTCAGCCCCGAGAGTCTCTCAATTCCCGGTCTCCGTGCTCAGAGGATCTGCAGAATCGCAAAACCGGAAACAAGTATCCGCAAAGTACGGCGGGCCTGCAAGAATATCAGAGGGCCAATCACACCGAAGGTACACCGTGTGTTGCACATCATGCGGACACAGGCGGTAGGCTCCTGTTATGGGAATCATCAATGGAAGTCTCTCTCTGACCACTCCGTTGTTTCCCGCTGTCCGCAGTACACTCTGTACGAAGATACGGCCGGAGCCCATGTGTCGTTTAAAATTAGGGCAGCAATAGAGACCGACGCCGTCGCTCGGGCTGGATTGAAGTCTGGCATGATTTATGCTGCGCAGGACGTTCGGATACATTACAGACACGAAGTTGCTCTTATGTAAATGATGGCCATCATTTGACATCAAGTGTGTGTGAAGTGGCGACTTTGGAGATCAGATAAGACGAATCAGGATTTTACAAACATCCGTCCCCTTTTCAATTCTTTCTCCCCTACTACCACCACACTAACAGCAATGTCCAACGTATTCGTGAGTCTTGATTTTTTTCGATAAAAGGCGGTTGCGCTTGGGCGGCGATATGGGGGATAATGTTGGATGGAAAATACCTGGAACACGACAAGCAAGAGGCGGACGATCCAGAAAACAAATCGATGGCCACAAACCCGAGCACAACCACCTGTTTTGTCCGTGAATGAACAAGAGCTGAACATTTGCTTCTAGTTTGACATCACCTTCGACGGCGCCGATGCCGGTCGTATTGTCTTCAAGCTCTACGACGACGTGGTCCCAAAGACCGCCAAAAACTTCCGTGAATTGGCTACTGGCCAACACGGGTTTGGCTACCAGGGCTCGTCTTTCCACCGAGTCATCCCCAACTTCATGCTCCAGGGTGGTGATTTCACCAAGGGAAATGGAACCGGTGGAAAGAGCATCTACGGCGAGAAGTTTGCTGGTGAATGCCCTGTCTTTGAGTTACATTGGGAGAAGCGACTGAACGATCTGTAGATGAGAACTTCCAGCTCAAGCACACCAAGCCCGGTCTCTTGTCGATGGCCAACGCCGGCAAGAACACCAACGGATCACAATTCTTCATCACCACCGTCGTCACCTCTTGGCTCGATGGTGCCCATGTCGTCTTCGGTACGTAATTTCTTCCCGTTTTTCGAACACGTAATCTAACTTGCTGTTCAGGCGAGGTCGTAGAAGGCTTGGACATTGTCAAGGCAATCGAGAAACTCGGAAGCGCCAGCGGTAAAGTCAACAAGAAGGTTACGATCGCCAAGAGTGGTGTCGTTTAAATCGGTGGAGATGAAACGATGAAATGAAGTTTATCAGGACTTTTTTTTTGGCTTCTACAAGCCACTATCAGTGATACATCTGTAAATTGAAAGCAAAATTGTATCAATACCAGTGTTTGGATTCGGATTTTTCAAGGCTGGAGCGGGCAGTCTATCGATTTGTACCAGAAAGTAGGCATCGGATCAGATGATACTCCAAAGAACAACAATTCTTGAAAGCCCTGTTATGTAATTTTTAATTATCTCACTAAGCTCGTCTGTGCACTGTGCAGTCTCAAACTCCATGTGCTTTGTGAATGTGATGTGTGATACAGGTTCTCAGACTGTCGCTCAGATCGCTCGCAAAGATGACGAAATCCGTGACAAAATCTCGCGATTCAGATTCCGTGAGATAAACAGCGAGCCCAGAAAGATAAGTCAACGACGGAATCACCACAAGTTGGATATGCACTGATGACTTGGTCTTGGAGGAGCAACGCAGGCGGTTAGGTTTCAATGTTTATGCACCATTATATTTATGCGGCATTTCTACTTTGGTTTCGGTACAGTGTACTCTGTAGAAAGCCCCAGAGTAGGTGCCGTTTCTTTACATCTTCAAAGGCTAAATTAATTTGCAGCACCTATTGAGAAGAGGAAGAGAACGAACTTACCTATTGTGGGTTCGTTAGACGGTGCCACTCTTGGCGATGGTGATGGTGGCCTTTGGGGTACCGCTGCTGCTCCCGAGACCCTCGATTTTCTTGACGAGGTCCATGCCTTCTACGACCTCGCCTACGCAGCCAGTCAGATCCCCGTTTATAAATCGGAAAGGAGATACACACCGAAGACTACATGTGCCCCGTCAAGCCAAGAGGTGACGACGGTGGTGATGAAGAATTGTGATCCGTTGGTGTTCTTGCCGGCGTTGGCCATCGACAAGAGACCGGGCTTGGTGTGCTTGAGCTTGAAATTCTCATCTACAGCACGTTTAATCACTTCCCTCAATATACTAAAAGGCGGGGAAGTCACCAGCAAATTTCTCGCCGTAGATGCTCTTTCCGCCAGTCCCGTTGCCCTTGGTGAAATCACCACCCTGGAGCATGAAGTTGGGGATGATACGGTGGAAAGATGAGCCCTCGTAGCCAAACCCGTGTTCGCCAGTGGCCAATTCACGGAAGTTTTTGGCGGTCTTTGGGACGACATCGTCGTAGAGTTTGAATACGATACGACCGGCGGGCTCGCTATTAATGGTGATATCAAACTAGAAACAAGTTGTTCAGTATTCATTTTCAGCCATTGTCGGGCGAACTAGACCCTTTCGCTTCTTCGGTGTCGTTGACCATCACTGCCATCACCGACGGCGCAAATCGCCGACGTCATCACGCCGCCCTCCAAGCGCGCCCACCATTCGTAGATTTAGGAGGAAGTAGAGACTCACGAAGACGTTGGACATTGCGTATACTATAGTAGTTGTTTGAGTGCAAGGCGACGATGGGCGGGAGCGTTCAAGAGGCAAACGATAATCAAACCAGTTTTGACCTGATCTGGCCTAATCCAAACATTTCACCTGATCAGGATCGATTGCCGCCATGTCTCCGATTTGGAACGTTCAAGAATAACATACCTACGTCATCGAAGGTCTGTTCAAGAAATCAGAAAATTTCATGTGCTCGGATATCTGTCTTTATCAGGGATGTGATACAGAGAAACTGGGGTACTTTCGTCTCGAGCTCCGTTTGGCTCGGTCAGATCCCACTGCCTGTCCTGCTCTGAGAAAGACCGTCGAACCCACGTCCCTGTCCATTGATCCAGCTTCAGAAGAAGAATGTACCCGAATTGGGAGGTGCTGGATGGTGCTGAACTTGAAAGCATAAGTATCTCGAGATGCGGTACATAGGATAGAGCTATCGGGGAAATCGGGATCACCTCGAGGCCGTAATTGCGGAAACTAGGTACATAGTGAACAAGAATGGATGGATGACAGGCACAGATGTGTGTGTAGCGGTGTGTTGGTGCTTCAGAGCAATAGAATGTGATTAGAACGTGAGTTCAAGTGAGCCCCCGCTGCCAGCTGAATACAGTCGAACGTGTGAGGTGTCCTACATGTGCGAGTACATCTACGAGGAGCGGGGACGAACGCGAACGCTCGATTTATCGAAATAACGATGGGTATCCACATAGAGCTCCAGCGTCGTGTACCAATTGGAGTATCCATCTGTAGACGGAGATTATGCAGGGAATTGGTAACTCCGCGACAGTCTTCACGACCCTTGCTTCGGTGATATAGTGGTAATCGCTGTTAACCATCGCCGATGAGCTCGTCGAAGGAGCTCCGTGCCTAGCCATTATCAAAGAGCTTCACGAGCATTCCAGAAGAATCCACAGCAAGAAGACATCGAACCTGAAGACTTCTACGGAGGAGAAGACAAGACTGTCTGACGAAGAATCATCGGACATCCTCGTGACAGGAGCCTTTCGAGCCACCCACCGAGGACTCATGCCACGAGTGTCCTTCGGGTGGTCCAATTCATGCCTGTAAGTGTTCACTTCCCCAAGGTGGTTTAGTCCGGCATTCAACATTCAACGAGTCGACTTGGATCCTTACACCGCTTCCAGAAAACGACGTCGGAGATCACGCAGAATGTCGAGAATACATGAGCCTCAGATCAAGCGACAGCTTTCTCCTGGTAGTATAGTAGTCCTGTGAAACGAGGGGCCCCTACCTGTAAAAAAAAGAAACTTTTCGACTGGTCAATGTCTCAGATAGGGGGTGGCTGTGTCTCCGCGAGCCCGAGCGCACGCCCCTATCGTCAACTTTCATGTTTCGCTGGGGACATAATGCGAGCGCTAGGCTTTTTAGTTTTGCCCGGCTTTTAGTTTTACCTGACGCCCGACGAACCCAAGCAATAAAATCTTTTCTTGTTGACTTTGTTGTTCCGACGCTGATATATCATGACCAGAAGACCATCGTTATCCTAGATCCACAAACCTTTCAATGAAGCTGTATGACCCCCATCCGACCAGGCTCTACAACACCCTCATAAGCTCGCACAGTACCGTATGCTGAGCGCTTCCTGGGGCCGAGTGTACTGTTATGATAGTTGAGCAGTCACAGATAATCAGCGGAGAAACACCAAATCTTAACGAAGTTCATTTCGGCAAGAATGAGAGAAGAAGCATTGCTCCGATGAGCTCGACCAGTGGGCTATAAAACGAGTGCACTAAGGTCATTTGTATGCTCGAATAAGTGCCGCTTCAAATAAAACTTGGAGCACCTTTTCAACCGACATGCGCCTCAGCTTCAATCTTTTATCGGGTGCCGTAGCCATTGCCGTCGCCTCTTACACGGCCAGTGCTACTCCTGGTAAGCAGCTATATGCTCTCGGCCCAAACCTAACCCGGCTCACAAATTGATACCAGTTGGATTCCTGCCCAACGCTGCTGTCAGGCCACCCCCGCCGTATGAAGGTTGCCCCGGGCGCATTTGTCTGTAAGCTAGGGCCTGAGAGCTCCGCCAAGGTATGCTGCGCCAAGATGACTACCGGAAAGTCTCCGTAGCTAATAACTTATAAGCCTCTGCCACCAGGTTTGGTTCGTTGAAATGATAGGAGCGACTGGAATTTCTGCTAGTTTCTGGAGTTGCTGCTCGCCATGAACACTTTGTTCTCTGTAGTCTGTCTCCAGAGATCACCTGTACATCTGTTTATATAGCGCTTGTACTCTTTATAAAAAATGTCTCTCGTACGTTCCCGCGTTTACCACAAGGTCTTATCTTCGGCATCTCTCCCCGGAACAAAAGGAATCCCTTGGGACTTTACCTTCCACCACTTGAACCGTCTTCTTTATTAAATACCCTCCCCCAGGCTTGACAGAGCGTGAGTTTGTTCCGGTTCCGAAGGACTTGAACTCTCCAGTATTTGCAGTAAATGGTCTGTCCCCGCTCAAGCGTGATTCTCTATAGGGCCGGTTAATCCACAACAAGCGTGAACTGAAACTCAAAATTGTATGCTGCAAGGACATTGTCGCAATGTCCTTTTAATGGTTTATGGGTCCCAAGAGTACCTTGGCTCGGGATGCGGTATTATAAGAAGCCTCAGAGGGGCTTATCTTGACATCAGACAGCAGCTGTCTCCTTTCTCCCTTGACACCGCCAGTCCGACGTCAGCAGCGTCGAAAGGACTACCCCGTATCACATATGCATTTTGTGAATTTTCTATGCGGGGCTCTTGGAGCTCTGTATCTCGTAGCGGCAGTGCAATCAGCGCCTAGTGAGTATATCATTGCTTGCACCATCGTATCAAGCCATCTAATGCAGAAATATTAGTCGATTCAAAAGCAGAACCCGCAGCAGAGCTCGCTAGGCCAGTTCCGCCCGATTCAGAAGAAGGGGGATGCACGCCATTCATATGCATTTGAAGAAATTTACATTGGGCTCTGTCGTTCTGAGATCCTATGTGAGTTTATCTCGGCTGGAACGCTTGTTTACCAAGTACTGATATTGCAGCTCGCCTTTTTAGGAATTCGAAGGGCCACAATTAATCTCTGTGTAATAATAGTGACAAATAAAAATTTCTCTAGCGTTGCTTTCAAGAGAGGGGGGCTGTAAATGGGTTCAATGAAAGCACCAGTATCTCAGGTATGATGCAAGGACTTTGCTCGGATATAAGTAGAGGAATAACCGACAACGATGCGCCACGTCAGTTCAGTCCAGGCCCGGGTCAGCGCGTCTTATGCACATATTGATATATGACAATTAACCCGTGTTGACTGGCATAGCACGGTTACGATATGTACAGTGACTCTGGCAACACGAGAGGTTCAGCCAGTGACAAGTGCACATAAGCGCCAAAGACTTTGCGGCGAGAGGGCATACACTACTGTGTGTTGAAGTCTCGTTTCACAGTAACCGATAAACATTTGGCATCTCCGGGATAGTATTATCACCGTAGCACACTATCTCGCTACAGACTCAGTGCTAGGAGTTTACGTTCAAACTTCAGCCTCGCTCCCAGAATGCGGCGTCTCGCTGGTCTTGGCGCCAAGCAAGCGCCCGAGCTTCCGAATGTATCCTCATCTGTGTGAAGATAGTCGCCTCCGGAGTCCGAGTTACCCCATATCCTTGACGTACTATATGTTAGCACCTGAGTCCCTAGGTCCGTTTTGCCCGGCTCTCTCGATCATGCGCCACATAATGTTTGCGCTGGTGGAGGTTTGCCCACGTCACTGCATGGTCATTGCCAGCCCACTACAATTGCCGCGTTCCTAAAGGTTTGCATGTGCTCGAGGCCTACAGATACCCCACAGACTCCAGCTGCAATCGAGGGAATCCAATCCACTTCGGATTTACTCCGTCTGGACCAAGCTTGGTCATGGGCAAAATCGTCTCATCGTGGCTTGAGCTTGGTCCCAAAGGATATTATAGGGAGGTGCAACTTGCTTGAAGGCTTTGATGCAGTTCCCAACTCCTTCTTCAGCTATCTGGCACCCGGAGACCCGGATAATTTCATTGTAGCGTAGAAATTTGACAATCATCAATCTCTCGAAGTTGATACACCAGTGGAGTGAGTAACTTCAACTTGAGGCTTCTAAGCCCGCACGCCTAGCCAATGGAAGTCGCTTCTTTGTCTATGTCCAGGGTATATCTTGCTCCTCAAGCCGTGCTTGAGTGACTTCCATTTGGATCCATCTGTCTAGTGGTGCTCCGGATCCATGCTTCTTTGCATGTACCTGGTATATGTCAGTACCACGATGTTTTGAAGGGCTTCCCAGTCTCGGCATCTCTCTTCACAACAAACCATGATTTCTTGGATCCGTACATAGCAGCACTACATGGCACTGTACCCAATACCTCCCGATCTGCCATATGTGACAGAGTGTGTGTTTTCTCCAGAGCCGGAGAACCCTGAATTCACAGTTTGCGACCAAGAGCAGGTCAGGGGAGAATCTTTCCGAAGTCGCCAAGTGAATTTCTATCGGTCGGGTAATCGATGACAATAGTTGGGGCATGGAATAGCACTGCATACTCTGAGAAAGGGTGATATGTCTCAGGAGTACCTGGTTCTAGATTTGCAGGGGCGGACTCGGGAATGTAGTGGGTACGTATAAAAGCGTATCACTGTCTTGATATCAGTATCTCTGTTCTCGTTCCTCCCCCTTGCCATTACTACCGCTCAGGCAACAACCAATTATGCTCTTCAAGCAATCTGTAAACGTTGTACTTGGTGTACTCGGGGTCTTGTACCTCGCAGGAACTGCATATTCCACGGCATGTGAGATTCTTGAAACAATTCGTAGTAGATATTATCTGACGAGTGTGCGGAAATAGTCGTGGCTACAGCTGAGCCTGAAGTGACAGCCGAGGCGATTGTCAAGCGCGATACTACTTCACTCATGAGCGGCAGTCTTCCTAAGCCTTGTCCTCCGGCATGCCATCACGGTTAGGGAATATTTGTGCGTGCTCAATTTCTTGTTGAATTTGAGTAGTTGCTCAACTTTGGAAATAGACCGTCTTTTATAAAGATCTCAGCGCTACATTGCCCCGATGTATATGGTTAAAAGAGAGCTAGATAACATACAAAGGTGTTTAAATATATACGAGATGTCACCGATAACCCTGTGTCAAGTCAGCTCAGCGTACTCCGCACGTCTTGAATGTTGAGTGTACGTCTTAAGGCAACCATTTTGGTGGCATGAGAGTGGCCCAATGGGGAGCGCGGTGGGCACCTTTTGCGGTCAATCGAGTGTTGCAATGAATCCTACCTGTGAGCGCAACAGTGCTATACATCAACTTCAGAGCGAGAAGGACGATTTGCTGGTTTACAGAGCATCTGCTATGTGAAACACAGATCGGTACCTGCGGTAGCATAGCGACACATCCTTGGTATCTGGGTGACGATCATCCAAAGCTTCTAATTTCCCGTAGCTTCCTGGTACAAGGACAGAACTCAATTGCGTAGAAGGGCTTGGGATTACAGCATAATAGTAAACTTGGGGACCCGAGCTCAGCCCTATTTAAACTTTTGCGAATGAGTGCGGCTTCTGGCAACAAAAGCCGCGCAAGTTGCAAGACTCAGGACGAACCCATAGCCGACCATCACGAGACGCGCTGATGCATGTCAAACGCTGAAGTGTATAAGTGTATCCCTGCGCGAGTGCTCACAGACAAAGGTTTCAACTTCACAGTCCTGGTTCGACTGGCGGCACCAACCATACTCTTTTACTCTTAACAAAGAATTCAGTACCCATCCTCTCCAGGACCATGTCGATCACGCAGTCTAGCTTGAAGGCATATGTCTGGGTCATCGCAGTTCTTATCTTCCAGACGACCAGGCCCGTCTTCGTCGCCGCTGCACCAGTTACGCAGCTGGTTCCGTCGCTACTCAACAAGCCCGTACTGGCAAAGCCTAAGTTACTCGTTCCCCTCAAGCCTGAGATTTTGATACCTCCCGGTACGCTCTTCATATGCACAAGATGATGTCAGACCGCTTACTTGTGGCTCAGTTAGGATCCCAATAGTCAAGCTTCCGGTCTTTAACCCCGAGTGTTCTCGAAGTATCTGTATCTAGTTGACCCCGTGGCGTTGCCTGGCTGTAGATCTATTAGCTACTTACTTGAGCCTGTCTACTCGTGTTTAAATCTAAATATGTGCCATTGATCAATTGGCAGTGAGCACGAATCGAATGAAGGCAATATAGAGGCCCAAACTACAAAAGGGGGAAGAGGATCAAAGATCCGGAGTTTGCCGAACATGACCAATCATTGCCAAACAGTCATCCAAAGGCCGTCCTCATCATCGGCAACGACATCGACGCTTCAAGACTCGACGACGACAAAGTAAGTGCCGAATTTCTGCTGGTATATCGTTTTGGACAGTGGTCCAGAGTGTTCTGCTGCATTTTTGTATTGGAATTCGAGCTGGATCACGGTGGATGGGTTAGATTCGTGTTGGATGACATACTGATTTAGCTCTTTCTGCAGAATGACTTTCTCGGAGTACCAGGTCGTTGGCCGCCATTTGCCAACTGAAAATGAGCCCACCCCAAAAATCTACCGCATGAGGATATTTGCCCCCAATGAGGTCGTCGCCAAGTCGCGTTTCTGGTACTTCTTGAGGTGCGCAAATTTGCAACATCGTATACGAAACCTTGCTGAACGTTTTGCAGGCAGTTGAAGAAGGTCAAGAAGGCCAGCGGAGAGATTCTCGGTGTGAACGTTGTCAGTATCATGATGTCCCTTGCAGCCCTCAAGAGGCAGGCGGAATGGGTTTACTAACCATGCAACAATATGTTGTTTCCTAGATCCACGAGAAGCGTCCCTTGCAGGTCAAGAACTTCGGTATCTGGATCCGCTACGACTCTCGCTCCGGTACCCACAACATGTACAAGGAATTCCGTGAGCTTTCCCGCACCGATGCCGTCAAGGCCCTTTACCAGGACATGGCCGCCAGGCATCGTGCCCGATTCAGGTCCATCCACGTACGTTGGCGATGTCTCGACCTGCCACTGTCTCTGACATCATCATTTAGATCCTCCGCGTCGTCGAGATCAAGAAGACCGAGGATATCCGCCGCCCTTACATTAAGCAGCTCATTACCCCCAAGCTCAAGTTCCCCCTTCCCCACAGGATCCCCAAAATCCGCTCGACCTTCATCGCCCACCGCCCTTCGACCATCTAAGTGCACCTTACTGGTGTTCTTGTTGATTTCGGGCCAGCCTTGGAGCGCGCGAAAGGTCAGGACGACTTCGTGGACAAGGGCTATATGTATTCTGTTGTACCTATGTCTTATGTCGAGTATCATACAACACCCTCCGCGTCGTGCTATCATATTTCTACCTCCATTATCCCCATTCGAAAAGGCGTAGGCGCCCTTCAAAACGCAGGTCTAACAATGGCTAATCTAAGCTATATCTTTCCGGGTTAAGATGTAGGGGTGTTAGGAGTTGTCCGGCGATCAAGAAATGGGTTATTTTGTTTCGGGGAGTTGAAATTTGAAACGCGTTTCGCTTCATAGCCGAATTGAATTTGTCGACATTGTATAATGTATTAATCGTCAGAAGAGTTTCTCCTCGTTACGACTGACGCTAAGAGGATCCCAAAATTAGCTATATAAACTTACATACTGTAGCATTCTTCCAATAACATTATAATAATAATTGTGGGGACACCAGAAAGAGTTCATTTGCGAACTATCCTCCCAAGTTCATATCGGATCTCAGTAGCCGAAACCTGCTGGGTGGAAGCCTTCCGTGCGTGCGTTAAAGTAGGGTCGCCTAGGCCTTTGCGTTGCGTAATATTATTCAGTTGACCATTTTCATCTGATGAAGCTTATAAGCACATACCGACTTCGAGATAACTGGTGTAGTTATCTGGTCCTATCTGCGACGAGACGACTATAGACCGGCTTTCTTGAACCGGCAGCCTTGTTAGAGCTGCCTCTTTCATATTCAGAATGAGCCTTGAGACTATAAGCGTCGTTATTCTGCATCTCATGTCAGCGTTTCTGTTCGCGCGCTTAATAGCGGTAATGAACTTACAATGTGCTGAAACTGGCATTCATTGCTTTTATGTCAGGCTGAAATGTGTGTACATATCACATCAGAATCCTGGATGAATTGAAAATGGTGAAACTGCCGACCGGAGCAAGCTAAGAACAACATGTGAGGAAGAAGGTTGTAAGATTGAATACGAATCCGATTCTTGCGGGTCTATTAGGACATACCAAGAACATCAGGACCGTGACCACATTTGCTACAAAGATGACGGCAAAGTAAATGACACCTGATGCGGGGTTAGTTATGACACTGGCCTTCTCTGACAAGTGACGCACCATCTCGAATAACGAGGGTGAAAAGGGACATTGGCCGGGCACCCTGTCGGCGGTAGAGTGTTACCGTTCTCCAAAGTGTTAGAAAGAAGATAACAGAGTCTAATTAAGAGACGTTCTGTCAGTTATTTAATTCCCAGCCACGAACAAAATGCGACTCACCAAATAACAGTTCTGCTATCCATGAGAATACAAAGCGACTATTGGAATAGGTTGAGATCAATTTCCCAAGCCGTTTCACGGTGAGACATGCACCCACATGTGGTTCCTCCCGACGAGGATACACCCAACAATTCCTAGAGAACCGACGTGGTTACTCAAAGGGAATAAGTAGCTGGAATACGGTGTTATCATACCTTCCGGAAGAACCAATCTCGTTCCGTCCGTAAACGCCCACTAATTGGGGATGAGCTCTTATGCGTCAAAGTCTGAATCAGCGCTTACCGCTCCATACTCACAATTTTCACCGCGATCTCAACCACAAGCATAGCTGCGGCGAAGAGGGTGACCACGAGGCCCCTGTTATAGATGGCGTGTATCCGGAGCACGAAGATCACGCCGACGACGCTAGCCGTCACGACTTTGAGGGCTTCTGGGAAGAGGATGTATCGGTCGCAAACTTCGATACTCCACGGCTGATGAAATGCTATGGATGACGTTTCGGTTTCCAAGGGTTCTTAAACCAGGGAGAGAGAAGCCCTGCTCACACACAATGATGACAATGTATCCCAGGGGGGTAAGATACCTGTTCTGGTTCCAGGTCAGCGTGAAATGTTTGGTAGTTCATCGCCGAAGGGGCAATGATAAACCCACCAGAGCGTAGAGGAGAGTTATCCTCGAGTAGCGTTCTTGCATCCATATCCGCTCAATTTCGTCTCCGGCTGTGATCATCATGTCGTAGAAGAGCATCACTTTCAATATAATTCGCGGTCTGTGAGCTTCTGTTACCGGGGATTTCAATAGTTATGCCTACCACAAGAAGCAAGAGAGTACATCTTCGCAGCTTGACTAGTTGATAAGTTCAGAGTAGCGCCCTTGCCTGACTGTTAATGGAAACCCACAGATGGTATGCCGTTTGGACCAGCTCCGCTCCAGGTACAACATTGCTGGTTGACATGGTACTAGCCTGTGACCTGGAGGGTCAGCAAAACGGGATCGAAAGGGGGGTGACACTTTCGAGGAGCGAATCCCTCTTTAAACCCCACGTACCAGGCCTCGCCTGGGTTTCATATGTAACAAACAGCTCGATGGAGCACCTAGAGATTGCTATTTCCGTATAGACGGTCGAGCAGCCACCGAACTTTGGGAAACGCATGAGGGCATTACGTATGTACCTATCAGTGCAGTGAGGTCCAGTGACCTTGCATAAACATCAAGAGTACTAAATGGAGTGAATCCGCTTACATGGCCAGACAAGCAACGTGTTTGGCGCAGACTCCTATCAATCCCCACCGTAATGAAGCTATACAACGGCCATCAAGAAGTAGAGTCTGATGTCAAGTTCCGTATGCTTATGTCGAGCTCGACACCACATTGACGATGTCCACCGTCGGCAGGTTGCTAGGGTTGTTGCTTCTTCAATGAACCAGTGCTAAAGCGCGAGGATCTCGCAGATCAACGGTCGCTAAAGCTATGCTCGGACAATGAGTGCGTCGAAATTAATCGCAGAGGATTGAATGATCGCTATCATCCCGGGGCTGTCACAAAGCGATACGGACAGGCAAATCGGTCGCTGTGACTTTGTGGCGAGCACCAGTGAGGTGTGTATCTCAACCTACAGAATGATTACCCATCGCGAGAGATATCAAACATGTTCAGATTGGTATCCCAATGCTTGTTGATGCCAGGCTTCGTATTGTAGAAGGGCTAATTGGCTTGGTTGAGAGGCACCTGTTATGCATCGCTGGGGTACCTCGCGCCATTGCACATATTGATGCCTCTTTGGAGTAGGGTGCTATGGGGACAATGAGACAGTACAATGCGATAAAGATCTCCTCTGAGTATGGCACGGCTTAGCCCAGGGGCTACAGTCCAGAAGATTGGACAGTTGGCGACCAGAATACCTATTCCAGTGTTGCTTGACATGGGAATCCGTTTTGAAGAATTAACAAAGCGTGTGTAGCACACTTCAGCTTGCACTATGTCTCGAGGATTAGAGAGGGTTGGAAAGAGCAGGAGAGAGCCCACAGCGCCGGATACTTGTGACATCGGGCCTGTCAATGGTCCGATTGTTTTGGATAAAGGGGTTTTAGACAGTGGTAGACTAGATCGCTAAAAGGCCTTACCAGGCACATTCATCGTCGTGTCTGCAGCGCCAACTCAGGCCAGCTCACCACAACTCGCCGCCAAATCTTTGGATCATCGTTGTGCCGATGCTGTGGAAACTTCCTCGCTGGCCGCAAGCTCTTTCCAGCCGATCGCTTATGTGCGCTTACTAGTAAGTCTGTATGGCGGGCGTTTTGGCGAAAAATTAAAAACACACACACATTTTGATTTCCATACACTTTTCACTGAACTTAGTCAAATTTGCTCATAAGTCATTGAAAGTGTATGCTATATAAAATAAAGAAAAACCCACACACTATTTCAAGTGAAATGGGAGACCGCACACACACTTTTCGATGTGCCCGGAAATCCACACACACTTTTTGATGCCCATGAACTTACACAAACATTTTCGAAATTTGCGAAAGACCACACACACATGTCGTGCATACGTTCCTGACCTGAACAGCCGTGAATAGCCATCTGAGATCTCAGGAGGAATATGGAGTCGGTGATGAGGTTGCCCAAATGATGATTATGGATTGTGCCGCCACCAATGCCGGTCATTATTGATTGGACTGGGAATCCACATTTGGTATTATGCATCTTGCCCTCTTGTCCTAATTCCAGTGATAAGAGCAACTCATCCCGAATCAAGGTCTGCAGCTACAAGCTCTGGTGCTTCCAAAATGACACCTGCATTCACCG